>NIJG01000618.1:73608-83610 GCA_002201625.1 Euglossa dilemma | reverse complement strand
CTCTTCTCTTGGTCTTGCCCTTGTTGGTTTGTTGGTCTGACAGGTTTTGCAGCTTCTTATGTATTCCGTTACAACTTTTTCTGAAATATTCCAATAATATTTTATTTATATTAGTTCAATCGTGCGGTTTTCTCCTATATGTTGTTGTAGGTAGTGGGATTCCTTTAGGATTTGCTTGATGTCCTCATTGAGAATCTAAACATTAGTTGTATATTGATAATATCCAGTACCTTGATGTCTTGATTGCCAAATTTTATTTTCTTCTGGTTTTGTTGCAGAGCCATGAGAGCATGTAATTTGAGTAACCAATCCTTTTCGTTATATGGTCCTAGGAGGTCGTAAGATACTTGGATACAATGTGGTTTGTTAGCTTGAAGTTTGATTTTCGTATTCTTGCTTGGTGATGTTTTCCAGTATTCATATACTTCGAGCAGGTCATCTACATCATCTATGTTCGTCATGGTTGGTGGGCTTCCTAGTTCGTCTGGTAGGGAACACCCCATTTCTTCTTCTGCATTCTGATGTTTACGTTTTCGTCCATCACTACTCGCGCCGCGAATAATCGTTATAATCCGTCAGCTACAACGTTATCTTTTCCTTTGTTATATTCGATCTCATAGTCGTATTCGTCTGGCCTCAATCTCCATCACATTATTCTCGGTGAAGAATCCTTTATCTTATGTAACCACTTAAATGCCTGATGATCAGTTTGTATTATGAAGTGTCTTCTAATAAGTATTGGCGTAACCTTTTGATCGCCCAAACTAAGCTAATAGCTCTTTCTCCGTGGAAGTATAATTTCTTTCTGCGGAATTTAGGGAAGATGAGATGAAACTGCAGGGATGTCCGTCCTATGAGAGCACAGCTCCTATCTCTTCGTTGCTGGCATCCGTAGTCAGTTCAAATATCTTGTTAAAATCCGGGTATTGTAGTGTAGGTTGCTCGCATAGTTCATTTTTCAAAGTGTTAAATGCTGATTGCTGTTCTTCTTTCCATTGAAAGGGAGTTTCCTTTCGGGTTAAGATTGTTAGGGGTTTCGCGACGTTGGGGAAGATTTTAATGAATTTACGATAGTATCCAACAAATCCAAGAAATGATTTTATTTTCGTTATGTTCATAGGATTAGGGAAGCTTTTTATAGATTCCATCTTTTTTGCAGTCGGTTTGATTCCGTCATTAGTGATGATGTGTCCTAGGTATTCGAGTGCGTGTTTCAGGAATTCGCATTTGTCAGGCTGTATCTTCAGTCCAACTTTCTTCAGTCTTTTAAATATTATTGCTAGGATGCGATTGTGTTCCTCTGTTGTGTTTCCAAGTGTTACTACATCGTCTAAATATACGAATATTACTAGCCAATCAGTCCTCGTAATGCGCTGTCCTTCATTCTTTGGAATGTGGCTGGTGCATTCTTTAGACCGATAGGCATTCTTTTGTAGTAACAATGTCCGTCCGTCGTGCTGAAAGCAGTGCACTTTTTGTGGTTAGGGTTCATAGGTATTTGATGGAAACCTGACGAGAGGTCCAATGCGCTGATGAATTTAGCATTTCCTATGTGGGCGAATATGTCATCGGCTTGCAAATGAGGATATGCAACCCGATTGGTCATTTCATTTGACATCCGAAAGTAACTCACAGTTCTCCATTTTCGTATGCCAGACGCATTCAGTTCCTTGGGCACTACCCAGTCTGGTGCATTATGAGGTGAGTCTGAAACATCTTTTTCATCTTTGCCTAATATTTCATTAATTTAGTTTTGGAAATGTTTTTTGTGGCATTCCGGACTTCTGTATGTATCTGTATGTTTGAAATTGCATACAATTTTCATGATAGGTTTTCTTAATCCTTCTGCTATGTCACAGAGTCGAAGCATGGTCAATATTTCTGTGATTTTGGCATTATCAGAGTCTATTTGACTGTGATACTCAATTTGAATATCATGCTCACCATTATTAAAGAAGCAAACACGAACGGGGTCTTGGTCGTGCTTTAATACGAGGGTAACTGATCGTCTACTGGGGACTCCCTAGGTGGTAGGAGTCGCCTGTAATTCATAAACAACGTTACTAAGTAGGAGTTACTTGTTACTGATTGTGTATTGATATTTCTCTAGAATGGGTAATCCTACTATTCCATCTTCTATCAACGTGAAGTTGTCCAAAACTATTACAAATTCGTGTGTTAATTGCCCATCTTTTACCGGTGTGCAGATAGAGATTTTGTATTTCGTGGAACCTAATTGAATTATTTTATCTTGTTTTAACTTTATCTGGTCTCTGACCAATCATCTTTTGATGAGATTGGCTCCCGCTGCGGTGTCAATGAGGAATGTTCCTCGTCGGTGGGTTCCCGGGAATCTTGTTTCAATGCATCGTTGCTCGCCTGGGGTGTAGTGCAATCATCTGATCTCTGGTTTTCTATTCTTGGCGGAGTTTTTCCTGCCTGGCCTCCATGAAAATGTGATTTCTGATGTCCTATTTTTTGGCAATGTTCGCAGCGTATCGGGTTCGTTATTAGTTTATAAGTCTCGGTGTATGCTTTGAGTCTCGGATTACCTCTGTATTCTAGGTTTGGACTCATCATGGGTTTTGATGATGGGGGTATTCTAGATATATTCAGGTTTCGTTTTGACTCTTTAAAACATGCTTCTACGTTACCTGCATCCTGTTGGGCTTCACTGATTGATTCGTGTTCCATAGGAACAACTAGCTGAGCTATTTCCACACGCAAGTTGCATATGAAGGATCTTATAGCCTCGTGTGTCTTGTCTTCCAATGCTATGGTCATAGCAGTCGGGTATCTATGCTTAGCTTAAATGGCGTACTGTCGTTCCCGTAGACTCTGACGAACGCGATTTGCATTAGACTGTACGCTTTCGGTTTGTCCTTCATTCGTCTGTTGCATTCTACTCCGGCTTCCGCTTATGGTGGTTGATGTCGAAAGTTGAGATCGTGATGCTTCTTATAAATCTTCGTGGGTATTTATCTGACAAAACCTGATGGCTTTCTTTGCTTGACCGACTATTTCTTCTGCTGCTATCGTTTCTAGATGCATCGGTTGGTCGAATGTTCTGTTTCTTGCGAATCTTACCGTTTTGATGAACTCTTCGGTCCCGATATCGGCCTCTCCGTTCAAATTTTCCACGCTTCATAAAGCTTTGTTCGAGCTCATCAGTACTGGTCCGTGCGCTGTGTTTCTCGTTGGTTGGTGTTCTGTAGGTAGGGCGAATGGGAATGGTTTACCTGTTTCATGCCCAGTTACGGTGGTCGCTGTTGTTTTTAGTCGTCAGTGGGACTTGGTTCAGTGCGGAGTATGCTTTCCCGTGCGTTGATTCCCATAGTGCTTGAAAGTCCCAGTATTTCTTGCTGTTTGGCTTGGAAGTTTACATCTAATTTCTCTATTCCTTCTGTTAGGCTTGATATCGCGGAATTATGAGATATAGTTCGCATAGCGTTAGCCTCTTGTCGTACCTCTAGGCCGCTTATTGATTCATGCACTCTTCTCAGTTGTTTATGCATTGTCTCTTGGGTTGCGAGTATTTTATTTAATGCGCTTTCGGTTATTTAGTCTTTAGACATGTTTGATAGTTTTTACCTCGGCTCACTGCATGTTCCCTGCATGTGCGACGTTGGTCCGGATTTCTTCTTGCTCCGTGGAGAAAGTAATTCCGTTGCTCCTCAGGTGGATTTGCTGGTGTTTGACGTATCCTATCTCGGCAGGATCGCCAATTTTGTCACGGGTGAATACGTGCCAATTATTAAACTAAAATTTAAACGGGCGGGTCTTCAACCTTGGTGGAGGAGATCCATTCTAGTAGAAACTAGGTATCTTATATTTATACTTATTCTGTAAAATAAGAGTAATGCAGATATTGAATAATTTTAAACATTTAACGTACGTTTTCAGGATAGGTATACGAGTGTAGAAGCGTACTGTTTGAGGTACAATGTAGAATTGATTTATTCGTTTGTGCACGGTTTTTATGTTATAATTTTCTGGTTGAGTAGGCGCTTTCTGGTCATGTATAGGTTTATTATGACTGATTTTTATACGGTGGATATCTGGGCGGTTTCCGGTAATGCTATGGCTGAATTTTGGCAAATTTTGCTACGGTTATTTTATGGGCGGTTTCCGGTGACGCGTAGGCTGGATTTTGGCTGGCGTCACACGGTGATGCGTTGGCTGGATTTTGGCTGGCGTCTCAACGGAAAGGTCACCTATAAATTTATTTGGCTTTATACCAATTGGAAATGATTTCTATCGGTTTGTCGCTCTGCTTTAATATTCAAACAGTGAATTAAGAAGTCTATTGTCAATGTCGTTCAGCTGATTTACTACCGGTGTACCTGGCTTGACACTCCGAATCACTGGATAGGTGAAGCTATACACTTAGCCGTTCGACTCTCAAAGAAGGTGGGATCGCTCTCGAACGGTGTGACAGTCCATTTTTCTATTGACACATGAAAATAAGGCGTTCTTCTGCTAATATGTCTCCTAACTTGTTTCGCTGAACACGAAGTTACATCCTCGATACAGCGCGCTTGCTTCTCGGAAGGCAGGGTCTTCAATAGATTGTTTGACGCTATACGAATAGCTAACGTTCCCATGCGGTTTGGCGCACCACTTTAATATCCCAACCGTAAATTAAGGCGTCTATTGTCCGAACTATTCTGGCTATATACCCCCGGAATACCGGGTCTGACTCTCGTAGTCACAGGATAGGACAAGTTATTGACCTAGCCGTTTGAGTCTCAAAGAGGGTGGTAAATTTCTTGACCTGTTTGATCCACTATCATCTTACTCATGCATGAAATTAAGGTGCACGTCACCAAAAATTTATGCTAATTCGATCCACTGACCGCGCTGCTATACTCTCGATACAGCGGGCTATGTTTTCGGAGGGTAAGTTTTTCGGCGAAGCGTTTGACTCTATACCAATTGGTAACGTTCTCCTGGGGCTTGACGCTCGACCATCTTATTCATACATGAAATTAAGTTGTACGTCTGCTAAAATGTCTACTAACTTCTTTCTCTGAAAACGAAATTATACCCACGATGCAGCGGGTTATGTTTTCGAAGGGTAAGGTATCCTGTGAGGGGTATGACGGTATACCAATTGGTTACGTTCTCCATCGTATTGACTCTGTACTCTAATACTCAAACCGTGAATTACGGTGCCTACTGCCAACAGTTTACAGCGGATCGACACCCTGAATACCTGATNAACTTCAAAAATGCTGATAACGTTCTCGAATGGTTTAACACTTGATCTTCTAATTCATAGGTGAAATTAGCGTGTCCGTTACTGAAATGTATACTAATTTCCTTCTATGAACACGAAGTTATACTCGCGATCCATCAGGTTAGCAACTGGGAAATTAAGGCTTTCTGTATGAAGTTTGAGTCTGTGCGAATTGGTAACGTTCTACGTCGACATGACACTGTACTTTATTATTCAGATCGTGAATCATGTGCCCTTTGCGAATACTGTTCAGCGCATTTACACCCGGAATTGCGGAATTGGCTATCGGAATTACTTGATAGGTGAGTCTAATGACTTAGCATTTAGAATCTCAAAGGGGGTGGTAACGTTCACGAATGGTTCGTTTCATGATTTTGCCATTCATACATGAAAATAATGTGTCTGCCTGCTAAAATGTCTAGTACTTTGCTTCCTCGTTCACTAAGCAAGACACTCACTGCAGCATGTTTGGCTTCTCGGATGGTAAGGCCTTCAGTACAAAGTTTGACTCTATACGAATATATAACATTATAATGCGGTTTAACGTTCAACATTAATATTGAAACCGTCAAGTAAGGTGTCTATTGCAAATACTGCCCAGCGGATTCAAACCCGGAATATCTGGTTTGACTCACCGAATCCCGGGGTAGGTGAAGCTAATGCCTTAGACGTTCGACTCACAAAGAAGGCTGCATCATTCTCGAAATGCTTGACCCTCGATCTTTCAACCTATACATGAAATTCAGGTGCCAGTCACTAAAATGTATACTAATATGCTTTTCTGAACACGAAGTTTTACCCTCGATATAGCGGGTAATATTCTCGGAATATCAGGCTTTCGGTAAAAGGTTTGTCTCCATACCAATAGGTAGCGTTCTAGAACGGCCTGGCGGTCTGATTTAGTATTCAAACCGTAAATTATGGTGTCTTTTGCCAATACACTATAGTGTATGGACTTTTGGAATACCTGGTTTGATACTCGCAAGCAGAGGATAGGTGAAGCTACTGATTTTGCAGTTCTGGTCTCAAGGACGGTGGTATCCTTCTGGGACGAGTGGGCTCTCGATTTTGATATTCAAACACGAAAATAAAGTCTCCGTCAGCTAAAATGTCTACGAATATGTTTCTATGAATACTAAGCAAAGCACTCCCTATAGCGGGTTGGTCCTCTCCGAAGGTAAGGCCTCCGGCAAAAAGTTTGATTCTATACGAATAGGTAGAGATATACATCGTTTTGACTCTCTGTGTTAACATTAATTCCGTGCATTAGGGTTCCTATTGCTTACACTGTTCAGCGGATTTACTAACGGAATACTTGGTTTGACTCCCTGAATCACAGGATAGGTGGTGTTATTGCTTTAGCATTTCGGCTCTTGAAGAAGGTGGTAACGTTCTTGCACGGTTTGACCCTCGATCTGCCTATTCTTACACGAAAATAAGGTGTACGTCTGCTAAAATGTCTACTAATTTGTTCCTGCGAACCAGAAGCAAGACAGTCGCAACTACAGAGGGTTGTTGTCTCGGAAGCTAAGGTATTGGGTATACCGTTTGGCTCTATACCAGTGGGAAACGTCATACGCTTGTTTTAGTATGTACATTGCTATTTATTCTTTGAATTAAGGTGACTCTCGCCAATGCTGTACGACGGATTTACTTCCTGAATACCTGGCTTCACTCTTGGATTCGCAGGATAGGTGAAGGTATTGACTTAGCCATTCGACCATAAACGGTGCTAACGTTCTCGAACTGACTGACCATCGATCGCCTGATTCATCGGTAGAACTAAGGTGCCCGTCACTAAAATTTATACTATTTTGCTTCTGTGACAACGAAGTTATACTCTCGATACAGCGGGTTATATTCTCGGAAGGTACGGCCTTCGGTGAGAAGATAGACGCTATACCAATAGGTATCGCAGAAATGTGTAACTCTGGTCTTTGGTATTTATACCATGATATTGGGCCTATGATGCCACACTCAAGAGTGGATTCACTGCCGGAATACCTGGTCTGAATCTTGGAATCACAGGACAGGAGAAGCCATTGACTTAGCCGTTCGCCTCTCAATGATGCTGGTGTCGTTCTCGAACGGGTTGACCCACCATTTTCTAATTCATATACAAGGTTAAGGTATCCGTCACTGAAATGTTTTCTAATTTGAGTCTCTGAGCACGAAGTTTTAATCTCGATACAGTGGGACAGCTTCTCGGAAGGTAAGGCGTTCTGTAAAAAGGTTCAATATATACCAATAGGTAACGTTCCAGAGTGGTCAGGCTCTGATCTTTAATATTTATACCGTGAAGTAGCGTCTCGGATGCCGATACAGCACTGGGAGCTTAGACGACGATTAACTGGTTTGCATAACGGAATCACAGAATGGGGGAAGCTATTGTCTTCTCCATTCGACTCTCAAGGTATGTTGTAACGTTCTTGAACGGTTTGACCCTCGATCTTGTATTTCATACATGAAACTACGATGCCGTCACCAAAACGTATACTAATTTGCTTCTCTGAACTTGAAGTTATACTTTCGATACAGCGAGTTATGGATTCCAAATGTGAGGTATTCGGTAAAATGAATTACTATATACAAATAGCAAAGTTCTACAACTGTTTGACACTGTACTTTAATATTCCATACCGTGAACTTCGGTGTCCCTTCCAATACTGTTCAGCGCATTTACTTCAGGAACACCTGGCATTACTCTCGTAATCACAGGACAGATGAAACTATTGACTTAGCCGATCGAGTCACAAAGGTGGTGACGGCCTCGAACGGTCTGAACCTCGATTTTCTAATTCATACACGCAGTTCGGGTGCGCGACACTAAGCTGAATACCCATTTATTTCTCTGAACGCGAAGTTATACCCACTATGCAGCAGGTGAAATTCTCGGTGGGTAAGGTCTTCACTAAAATGTTTGACTTTACACCAATAGGAAACGACCAACAACGGCATAAATATGTACTTTGCTAGTTACACCGTGATCTAAGGTGTCTGGTGCCAATACTGTTCAGCGCATTTACTCCCGGATTGCCTGGTTTGACACTCGGAATCTCAGGATAGGTGATGTTATTCACTGAGATGTTCGAATATCATAAAAGGCGGTAACGGTTTCGAACTGTTTTACTCTCGAGCGTCAAATTCATACATGAAATTAAGATGCTGTCACTAAAATGTATATTAGTGTGTTCCTCTAAGCCCGAAGTTATATTCATCGGTTCGAGAGGGCTAGCTTCTCGGACAATAAGGCTTTCGGTAAAACTTTTGACTTTATAGCAACTGGTAACGCTCTGTAACGTAATGGCGATTAGATTTAATATTCAACCACTGGGGTAAGGTGTCTCTTTCCAATACTGCTCTGCGGATTTACTCTCGGATTATCTGGTTTGACTCTTGGAATCGCAGGATAGGTGAAGCTATTGACTTATCGGTTAGACTCTCAAAGGTGTGGTAACGTTCCCTACGTTATGACCATCGATCTTCTAATTCGTACACGGAGTTAAGGTGCCCGTCACTGAAATAAATATTAATTTCTTTCTGAGAACACGAAGTTGTACTCTAAATACAGCGGGTTAGTTTTTCGGTGGGTAAGGTCTTCTGTAAGACGTTAGACATTGTAACAATGGGTAACGTTCTACAACGATTTGACGCGCGACATTAATATTCAATCCGTGAATTAAGGTGTCTAGGGCCAATACAGTTCCGCCGATTTACCCCCGGGATAGCTGGTTTGACTCTCGAAATCAGAGGATACGTGTAGCTATTGACATGGCCTTTCGACTCTCAATGAAGGTAGTAACGTTCTCGAACGGTATGACTCTCCATTTCGCTATTCCTACATGAGAATAACGTGTCCGTCTGGTAAAATGTCTAGTAATTTATTTCTGTGAACACAAAGCAAAATACTCCCTACAGCATGTTAGGTTCACCGAAGGAAAGGTATTGGGAAAAAAGAATGACTTTATACCAATTCGTGATGTTCTCCGACGGTTTGACTCTCCATATTAATATACATACCATGACCGAAGGTGTCTATTGCCAATTCAATTCAGCGGATTTTCTACCGTATTACCTGAACTGACTCTCGGAATCCCAGGATATGTGTATCTATTGACCTAGACACTGGATTTTCAAAAATGGCGTTCTCGAACGGTCTGACGCCCGACCGTTCACGTATTAAATATAAAGGTGCCCGTATCTAAATGTATAACAATCTGCTTCTCGTATCACGAAGTTATACTATCGATACAGTGGAATACATTCTCGGAAGGTCACGTGTTCGTCAAAAAGAATGACTCTATATAGACAGGTAATGTTCTCCGCCGATTTGACTCCATACTTTAATACTCATTTCGAGAATTTAGATGTCTATTGCCAATAGTGCTCGGCGGATTTCCTTCCCGGAATACCTGGTGTGACTATCGGAATACCAGTATAGGTAAAGCAATTAACTTAGCCTTTCGTCTCTCACGGAATGTGGCAACGTTCTCGTGCGGGTTGGCACTCAATGTTCTGCTTCATACATGACGTTATGGTTCCGGTCACTGAAATGAATACCAATTTCCTTTTCGGTACACGAACTTATTCCGTCGGTGAAGACGGTGACGTTCGCTCAAGGTAATGTCTTCAGTAAGACGTTTGAGTTTAAACCAATTTGTAACCATCTCGAACGGATTGTCGCGTTACTTTAGTATTCAAACCGTAACATATATGAGACAAGAACTGGAGGGTCAATCCGATCGTGAACGTTACAACCCTCT
>NIJG01000618.1:51342-62206 GCA_002201625.1 Euglossa dilemma | reverse complement strand
CCATCGTTCTTGAGCGGTTTGACACTCGATATTCTAATTGATACATAAATTACGGTGCCCGTCTCTATAATGTGTAGCTATATGTTCCTCCGAGCACGATGTTACACTCTCGATACAGCGGATTAGAAGTTCAGAGCGCAAGGTCTTCAGTGAAGCTTTTGAGTTTATTCCAATTGATAACGTTTTCAAATGGAGTGACACTCTACTGTAATAATAAAACTGTGAATTATGGTGTCTATTACCAGTACTCATAAGCGGATTTACTCCCGGAACACCAGGCCTGACTCTCGGAATCACAGGATAGTTGAAACTGTTGATTCAGCTGTTCGTCTCTCAAAGGTGGTAACGTTCTCGAACGCTTTGACTATCGATTTTGATATTTATACACATACATGTGCTGCTCGTCCGCCAAAAAGGTCCACTAATTGGTTTTCGTCAACACTAAGCAAAACACTCCCTCCAGCGGGTTAGTATGCTCGGGAGGTAGGGCCTTCGGTAAAAAGATTGCCGCTATACCAATAGGTATAGTTCTACAACGGTCTGGCGCTTTACTTTAATATTCTAACCGCGATTTATAGTGTCTGTTGCCAATACAGTTCAGCGGATTTACTCCTGGAATATCGGGGTTGACACTCGGAATCAGAGGATAGGGGAAGCTGTTGACTTAGCGTTGCGAATATAAAGAAAGGTGATATCCTTCCCGAACGGAATGACCGTCGATCTCCTTATTCAAAAATGATATTATGGTGGCCGTCACGAAAATGAATTCAAATTTCCATTTATAAGCACAAAATTATACACTCGATACAGCGGGTCTGATTCACGGAAGGTAAGACCATCCGAAAGAAGTTTGACACTGTAACAATAGGTAATGTTCTACAGAGATCTGACGCCCCACTTTAATATTCATTCCGTCAATGAACGAGTCCGTTTGGTAATACTGCACTGTGGATTGGCTCCCGGAATGCCTGGTTTGACTCTCGGAATCACACGACATCTGAAACTATTAACATAGATGTACGACTCTCAAAATAGGTGGTAATGTTCTCGGACGGTTTGACCCTCGATATGCCTATTCACATATGAAATTAAACTGTGCGCCAACTAAAATGTCTCCTAATTCCTTTCCGTGAACAGTAAGCAGTACATTTGGCACAGCGAGGTAGGTTCTCGGTAGGTAATGTATCCTGTAAAAATATGTCTTTAATGTAATTGGTAATGTTCCCCAACGGTTTGACTGCGTACTCGAATATTCATGCCGTGAGTTATGATGTCTCTTGCCAATACTGTTTAGCGCATTTACTCCTGGAATATCCGGTTTAACTGACGGAATCACAGGATACGTGTACCTACTGACTTAGCTGTGGGACTTTCAATGATGGTGCTAACGATCTCGGACGGTTTGTCCCTTGATCTTCCTACTGATGCATGAAGTTAATGTGCCGGTCACTAAAATGTACACTTATATGCTTCTCTGAGGACGAAGATATTATTACTATACAGCGGGTTCGCTTCCCAGAAGGTAAAGCCATCTGTATAAAGTTTGACTCTGTACAAACTCGTGACAGTCTACAACGGTTGTACTCTGCACTATAGTATTCGTACCACGAAATACGTTATCTAATGTCAATACTGTACAGGGCATTTACTCTCGGAGTAACAGGTGTGGCACTCGGAATCACAAGATAGGTGTAGCTATTTTCATTGATGTGCTATTCCCAAAGAAAGTGGGAACGTTCTCGAACGGTTTGTCCCGCGGATATTCTACTCCTTCATGAAAATAAGGCGCCAGTCTGCTAAAGTGTCTACTAATACGTTCCTGCGAACCCGAAGGATGGCAATCGCTACGACGGCATGTATTCTCGTAATGTAAGTTATGGGCTAAAAAGAATGACTTTGTGCCAATTGCTATTGTTCTCTGAAGGATTGACTCTCTATTCCAATATTCAAATCGGGAAACAAGGTGTCTGTTGCCAATGCTGAACAGTGGTGATACTCCTGGAATGCAGGGCTTGACTATCGGAGTCACATATATAGGTGAAGCTATTGACTCAGCCGTTCGTCTCTCACAGAAGGTGGTAACTTTCCCGAACGGTTTGACACATGATCTTCCAATACATACATGAAATTGAGGTGCCTGTCACGAAAATGTGTACCAACTTTTTCCTCTGAACACCATTTTATACTCTCGATACAGCGCGATAGGCTTTCGGAGGAAAAAGTCTTCAGTATAACGTTTGTCTTTATACAAACCGGTAGCTCTCTGACACGGATTGTCGCTTTACACTTATATTCATACCGTGAGTCAATCTGTCAATTGCAAAATAATTTTCAGCGAATTTACTCCTGGAATACCTGGTTTAGCTCTAGGTACCGCCGGATGGGTGAAGCTGTTAACTTAGCCGTTCTGTTGACAAAGAAGTTTATAACATTCACGGTCGGATTGACCCGTGATGTTCTGCTTCATTCATGAAATTAAGGTGCCTGACTCTCAAATGTATAATAGCTTTATCCTCAGAACACCTTGTTATACTCTCCACACAGCGCGTTTGGATTTCGGTGGTTAACGTCGTCAATAAAATCGTTTGACTTTATACCAATTGGAAACATTCTCAAGCGGTTTGTCGCTCTACTTTAATATTCAAACCGCGAACTAAGGCGTCGATTGCCAAATCTGTATAGCGGATTTACTCCCAGAATACCTGCTTTGCCTCACGGAATCATAGGATAGGTAAAGCTTTTGACACAGCTTTTCGACTCTCGATGAAAGTGGTAATGTCTCGAACGGTTTGACGCACGATCTTCTAATTCATGCATGGAATTAAGGTTCTTGTCACTAAAATGTAAATCAGTTCGTACAACTGAACACGGTGTTATACTCTCGATACAGAGGGTTAGTTTTGCGGAGGACGATGTCTTCGGAAAGACGTTTAACTTTGCAGCAATTGGCATCGTTCTACAATGGTTTGACGATGCATTTTAATATACAAACAGTGAATTATGGTGTCTACATGCAGTACTGTTCAGCGGATTTACTCCAGGAATACCTGGTTTGTATCTCCGAATCACAGGATTGGTGAAGGTATTGACTTAGCCGTTTGTCTCTCACAGAAGGTGGCAACGTTTGCAAGTGGTTTGACCACCGACCTTCTAATTCATAGATGACGTTATGGGACCCGTCTCTAATGTGTACACTAATTTCTTCCTCTGAATACGGTGTTACATACTCGACGATGCCGGTGAGGTTCGCGAAGGTAAGGTCATCGGTATAGCTTTTGACCTTGCAGCAATTGGTAGCTTTCACAAACGGAGTGACGATCTATTTTAACATTCAAACCGTGATTTAACGTGTCTATTGCCAATACTATTCAGCGGATTTTCTCCCAGTATAGCTGGTTTGACTTTCGGATGACAGTATATGTGAAGTTATTGATTATAGCCATTCGCCTCACAAAGATGGTGGTAACGTTCTCCAACGCTTTGGCACTAGAGCTTCGTATACATATGTAGAGGTAACCTGTCCGTCCTTATAAATGATCACGTGATGGCATAGCGAGACAACCGCTACAGCGGATAGGGTCCTCGGATGGTAAGACATTCGTTAATAGGTATTACGCTATAGCAATATGTAAGGATCTACAGCGAATTGACTCGGTACCATGTCATTTACACCGTGAATGAACACCCGGCCAATACAGTCTAATCGTTATACTCCAGGAATACCTGGCTTCAGATATGGAATCACTGGATGGGTGAAGCTATTGACATAGCCATTTGGCTCTCAATGAGGGTGGTGAAGATCGCAAACGGTTTAACCCTCGAACTTCTAATTCATACATAAAGTTAATATGCCCGTCACTAAAATTTATATTAATTTGGTCCACTGAACAGGAAGCTATACTCTCGATAAAGCGGGCTAGGTACCCGGAAGGTAACGGTTTCCGGTAAAAAGTTTAATACCACGCCAATAGGTAACGTTCTCCAACGGTTTGACGTCCTACTTTAATATTCATACCGTGAATTAGCATGTCCATTGGTATTACTGCTCTGTCTATTGACTCCCGGATTACCTGGTCTGACCATACGAACCATAGGACAGGTGTAGTTATTGATTTAGCTGCGCGACTCTCTAATGGGATGGTAACATTCTCGCACGGTTTAACCCTTGATATTCCTTTTCCTACGTGCAAGGAAGGTCTCGTCGTGCTAAGATGTCTACTAATTTGATCACGTAAGAACTAAGCAAGACAATCGCTACAGCGGATTGGTATCTCGGGTGGTATGGAATTGGGTAAGGAATAACATTATACCATTTCATACTGTTCAAAGACGGTATGAATTTCCACCTTAATATTCATAGCGAGATATAAGGTGTCTATGGCCAATACTCTTCAGCTAATTTATTCCTGGAATACCTGGTTTCACTATCGGAATCACATGGTAGGTTATGTTATTGGCTTAGTTGTTCTATTCTGAAGGAAGTTGGTATCGTTTTCAAACGGTTTGACAATCGATCATCAAATTCACACATGAAATTACTGGTGCCGTCACTAAGATATATACTAATTTGCTTCCTTGAACACGATTATATTCTCTATACAGCGGGATATGTTCTCGGTATGTAAGGCCGTCGGTAAATATGTTGACTGTATAGCAATGGGTAACGTTCTACAATGGCTGGGCTCTGTTCTTTAATATTTATAACGTGGTATAGCGTGTTCAATTCGAACAGGGTACTGCGGGTTTAGTTGCGGAATAATTGGTTGGTCTCTTGGTACCACAGGTTAGGTGAAGCTGTTGATGTAGCCGTTCGATTCTCAAAGAAGGTGGTATCCCTCTTAACCGGTTTGACCCTCGATCTTCTAATTCATGCATGAAATTAAGGTGCACATTACTATAGCGTATACTAAATCGTCCCTCTGTACACCGTGATATATTCTCGTTGCAGCGGGTTAGATTTTCGGTGGGTAAGGCCAAAGGTAAAATGTTTGATTTCATTGCAATATGTATCGTTCTACACCGGCTTCAATCTGTACTTTAATATATATAACATGAAACAGCTTGTCTAGTTCCAACACTGTACTACGGCGTTTGTCACAGAATACCTGGCTTGTCTCTGGAAATCCTAGGATTGGTGAAACTATTGGCGTAGCTGTGGGACCCTCAAACGAGGTTGCAATGATCTAGAACGGTTTGACCCACAGTCTTCTAAGCCATACATGAAATTATGGCCTCCATCGCAAAAATGTACACAAATGTATTTCTCTGAACTCGAAGCTATACTCTCGTTGCAGCCGGTTAACTTCAAGAAAAGCAAGCACTTCGTTAAAAAGTTTGACTCTATACAAATACGTAACGTTCTTCCACGTTCTGACTCTCTACTGTATTGTTCATAGCGTGATTGAAGGTGCCAATGCCAAAAATACTTGTCGTACTTATTCCCGGAGTACATGGTTTGTCTCACGGTGTCACAGGACAGCTCAAGCTACTGACATGTCCGTTCGGCTCTCAAAGAAGCAATTGTATTGGCTGTTCAAATCTCAAGGATAGTGGTCACGTTCTCGAACTGTTTGACACTGGATCTTCGAATTAACATATGATACTAAGGTGCCCGTCACTAACATGTAGATGCACCTGTTTCCCTGAACACGAAGTTATTCCGTCGATACAGCAGGCTAGCTTCACGCAAGGTGAGGCCTTCGGTAAACGGATTGACTCTATGCGAATAGTTAAATCTCTACAACGGTTCGATACTCTGCTTTAATATTCATACTGTGAAATAAGCTGTCCACTGCCACTACTGTTCAGCGGATTAGTTCAGGAATACCTGGTATTACTCTCGGAATGACTGGATAGGTGAGGCTATTGACCTAGCCGTCCGAATCTCATAGAAGATGCTAACGTTCACGCGACGGTTTGACCCTCGATCTTCCTATTGATATATGGAAATAAGGTGACCGTCTGCTAAAATATCTACTAACTTGTTTCCGATTGCACTAAGCAAGACACTCGCTGTAGCTGGTTGTGTTCCAGAAAGGTAAGGTATTAGTTATTAGAATTATGTTATATCAATTCTTAATGTTCCCCGACGGTTTGACTCTCAACTGTAATATTCATGTCGACAGTTGAGGTGTGTATTGCAAATACTGTTCAGTCGATTTACTCCCGGAACTCCTTGTTCGACTCTCGGTATCACGAGACAAGTGAAGCTATTGACTTAGTCGTTAGAACATCAAAACGGGTGGTAACGTCCTCGATCAGGTTGACACTGGACCTTCTAATTCATACATAAAATTAAGGTCCGCGTCACTAAAACATTTTCTAATTTGATCCTCTAAACACGGAGTTATACACTCGAAACTGTGGGTTAGCTACTCGCAAAGTGAGACCTTCGGTAAAAAGTTTGATTACATTTCAATAGGCATTGATCTACAACGGTTTGACTCTGGACTTAAATATATATACTGTCGAATTGGGTGTGTCATGCCAATTTTGCACAGCCCATTCCCTCCTGCAAAACCTGGTTTGACTCTCGGAATCAGAGGATCGGTGTAGCTACTGACTTCGCTGTGTGTCTCTCAAAGGAGGTGGTATCGTTGTGGATAGATATGGAACTTTATCTGCTAATTCATACATGAACTTATGATTCCCATCACTAAAATGTATACTAATGTCTTTCTATGAACAAGAAGTTATACGCTCGGTACAGCGGGTTACTTTTTCGGAGGGTAAGGCATTCTGCATGAAGCTTGACACTACGCCTATAGGTATTGTGATACATCGGCGTGACGGCCTGCTTTAATATTCAAACTCTGAATTGAGGTGTCTAATGCCAATTCTGTACAGCGTATTTACTCCCAGAATATCTGATTTGACTTTCGGAATCGTAGGACGTATGAAGAGATTGACTTAGCTGTACATCGCTATAGGAAGGAGGTAATGATCTCGAACGATTTGACTCTCCATGATGATATTTATAAACAAAAATGAGGAGTCCGTACGCTAAAATATCTACCAACTTGTTTCCATGAAAAATGAGCAAGACACTTGCTACAGCGTGACAGATTCTCAGAAAGAATGATGTTCGGTAAAAAGAATGACCTTAATACGAATTGTTAATGTTCTGCAACAGTATGACTCTCTACTTCAATATTCAAACCCTGAATTAAGGTGTCTATTATCAATACTATACAGAAGACTTACACTTCGAATACCTGGTTTGACTCTCGGAATCACTGGGTAGGTGAAGTTACTGTTTTAGCGAATGGACTACCAACGGAGGTGGTACCATTCTCTAACGGTTTGACACTCGGTTTTGACATTTATACATGAAAATGTGGTGTCCGTATGCTAGCATCTCTAGTAATCTGTTTCCGTGAACACTAAGCTATACACTCGCTAGAGCGAGATAGGTTCTCGGAAGGTACGGTATTGGTTAAAAGGAATTACTTTGCTTCAAATGATAATTTTCTCCGGTGGTCTGACTCAGTACCTAAGGAGTTACGCCGTGAATTTAGGTATCTATTGCCAATATTCTTCAGCGTATGTACTCCCTGAATACCTGGTTTGACTCTCGCTAACACAGGATAATTGAAGCAACTGACTTGGCCTTTCGAATGTCACAGAACGTAGTAACGCTCTCGAACGGTTTGACCCTCGAACTTCCAATTCGTAGATGACGTTAAGGTGCCCGTCACAGAAATTAGTACTAGTTTCTTTCACTGAACACGAAGTTACAGTATTGATGAAGAGGGTGCTGTTCAGGGATGGTAAGGTATCCAGAAATGAGTTTAATAGGTAACTTTCTACAACGGTTTGACTCCCCACTTTAATATTCATACCGTGAAATAGCATGTCCGTTGCTATTACACTTCCGTGGATCGACTCTCGGAATAGCTAATCTGACGCATGGAACCAAAGGACAGATGTAGCTATTGATTCAGCTGTGCGACTCTCGAATAGATTGGTATCTATCTCGCACGGTTTAACCCTTGATATGCCTACTCCTACATGAAAACAAGGTTTCGGCGTGCTAAAATGGCTACTAATTTGGTCACGTGAAAACTAAGCAAGTCAACCGCTACAACGGACTGGGATCTCGGGAGGTATGGTATTGGGTAAAGGAATAACTTTATACCAATTCGTAACGCTCACAGACGGTTTGAACCTCTAGCTTAATATTCATAGTGTGAAATAAACTGCCTATCGCCAATACTCTTCAGCTGATTTATTCCTGAAATACCTGGTTTGACTTTCGAAATCACAAAATAGGTGATGTTATTGACAGTTGTTCTACTCTAAAAAAAGGATGGCAACCTTCTCGCACGGGTAGACACAAGATCTTCTAATTCATACATGAATTTAAGGTGACGTCACTATGTTGTATAATAGTGTGTTTCCCTAATCACGTAGCTATACTCTCGATACGGCAGGTTAGCTACTCGGACTGTAAGGCATTCGGTAAAACGTTTGACTTTCTGGAATTAGTAACGTTCTCACATGGTGTGACGCTCTATTTTAATAATCACACCGCGAATTGAGGTATGTATTTCCAATATTACACAGCGCATTTAGCCTCGTGTAACCTGATTTGACTCTCAGAACCACTGGATAGGTGAAACTATTGGCTCAGCCGTCCGACTCACAAAGAAGGAGGGAAAGTTCTCCAACAGTTTGGCACTCGAACTTCTAATTCATGCATGACGTTAAGGTGCCCGTCACTAAAATGCACACTAATTTGTTTCCCTGAACACGAAGATATACTCTCGATACAGCGGAATAACCTCTTGAAGGTAAGGCCTTCTGGAGAAAGTTTGACTCTATACCAATAGGTTACGTTCTACAACGGTATGATGGTATTCCTTAATATTCAGACCGTGAATTAAGTTTTGAATTGCCAACACTGTTCAGCGCATTTACTCTCGGAACACTTGGTTTGAATCTTAGAATCGCAGGACCGGTGCAGCTATTGACTTGGCCGTTCGCCTCTGAAGGTAGTATCGTTCTGGAACGATTTGACATCGTATCTTCTAATTCATACATGAAATTATGATGCCCATTACTAAAATGTATACTGATGTCTATCTTTGAGTACGAGGTCATACTCTCGATGCAGCTGGATAGGCTTCTCGGAATGTAAGGTAGTCGGTAAGAAGTTTGTCTTTACTCAAATTGCTTACGTTATACAACATTTGACTTTGTACTTAAATATTTATACAGTTAATTGTGGTCACTCTTGCCAATACTCTTCAGCGAAGTTACTCCTGTAATTCCAGGCTTGACTCTTGGCGTCACAGGATAGGTGAAGCTATACACTTAGCTGTGGGACTCTCAGAGAAGGTGATAACGTCCTGGAAGAGTGAGCCACGAGACCTTCTAATCCATACATGAAATTGAGGTGCCCGTCACTAAACTGATTACTAATATGTTTCTCTGTACACGAAGTTATACTCGCGATACAGCGTTTTTGGGTCTCGGAAGGTGACGCCATCGGTTAAATGTTTGACACTATACCAATAAGTAACCTTCTACAACGCTTTGACTATGTACGTCAATAATTATAATGTGGGCTAGAGTGTCTATTGCCAATACTATACAGCGGATTAATCCCAGTATACATGGTTTTCCACTTGATGTCACAGAAGAGGTGAACATATTGGATTATCTGTGCGACCCTCAAGAAAAGTGGTAACGTTCTCCAACGGGTTGACTCTCGATTTTGCTACTCAAACATGAAAATACGGTGTTCCTCTGCCAAAATGTCTACTAATTTCATTCCATCCACATTAAGCAGGACACTCGGAACGGAGGGTCAGCTTCTCCGAAGCTAAGGTCATCCTTAGAGTGTTATACATTATTCCAATTAACATCGCTCTAAAACGGTTCGACACACTGCATTAATATTCAGACCGTGAATTATGGAGTATGTCGCTAATACAGTTCAGCGGATTTAATCCAAGAATAAGGGGTGTGACTCTCTGAAATTCAGGATATCGGAAGCTATTCACTTAGCCCTTCGAATCTCACAGAGGGTAGTAACGGTCTCGAAATGTTTAACCCTCAATTTTCAAATTTATACATGAAATTGATGTGCTCGTCGCTAAAAGTTTATTAATTCGCCCCACTGAACACGATGTTATATTCTCGATACAGCGGGTTAATCTTTCGGAGTGTAAGATCTTCGGTTAAACGTTTCACCCTATTGGAATTCGTAACGATCCACTACGATATAACGGTCTGCTTTAATATCCATGTCGTAAGTTAACGTGTCTATTGCAACACTGTACGGGGCATTTATTCCCGAAGTATATGGTTTGACTCTCGTAGTCACCGTATAGGTGAAGCTATTGACTTTGCCGTTCGATTCTCAAAGAAAGTGGTAACGTTCTCCGACGGTTTGCTCCTCGTGCTTCCAATTCATTAGTCAAACTAAGGTGCCCGGCCCTAAAATGCATACTAATTCGTCCCTCTGAACACGGTGTTATACTCTTGATACAGCGGGTTAGTTTTTGGAAGGCAAGGCATTCTGAAAGAAGTTTGACCCGACACAAATAGGTCATGATCTACAACAGCCTGCCGGCCAGCTTTAATATTCAAACTGTGAATTAATATCCCGATTGCCCTTTCTGTTCAGCGGATTTAATTCCGGAACACCTGGTTTGCCCCTCCGAATCATAGTATAAGTGAATCTATGGCTTAGCCGTTCGTCGCTCACAGAAGGTGGTAACATTCTCGAACGGTTTGACCATCGGTCTTTCTATTAATACATGAAATTAAAGTGTGCGTCTGATAAAATGTCTACTGATTTGTTTCTCTGAACACAAACTTATACCCACGATATAGCGGGTTATGTTCTCGGAAGGTA
>NIJG01000618.1:28178-40736 GCA_002201625.1 Euglossa dilemma | reverse complement strand
CGAAAGTGAATCCAGGCATTCCGGGAGTTAATCCGCCGAAATGTAGCGACATTAGACTCCTGAATTAACCGTGGGGCCGATAAAGTAGAGTGTTAAGCCGTCGGAGAACATTACCAATTGTTATTCATTCAAACCATTGTCCGACGGCCTCAACATCCGAAATGCCAACCCGCTATATAGAGAGCACAACTTCGTATGAGGGGAAGCAAACTAGTACACATTTTAGCCACGGGCACCTTAACTTCAGGTATGATCTGTAATCATTGACGGTCATACCGTTCGAGATCTATACCGTCACCCTTGAGAGTCGAACGTCAAGGTCAATATCTTCGCCCATACTTTGGTTCTGAGAGTGAAAACAGGTAATCCAGGAGTTAACCTTCTAGAGAGTGCTGGCAATTGACACCTTATTTCACGGCATGGATATTGATGCAGTGAGTCAAACTATTGGAAACATTAACAATTGGTACTAAGTCATTCTTTTTACTGAATACCTTACCTTCCGAGAGTTAGGTTTTGAACTACTTACGGAATGCCTTACCCGCCTAGAAACTAACCCGCCTTATCGAAAGTATAGCACCGTGTTCAGAGGTACGAACTATTATTCATTTCAGTGACGGGCACCTTATCCTCGTGTATGAATTAGACGATCGAGTGTCGAAGGGTTCAAATGCTTTACCACCTTACTTGCGAATCGAACGGCTAAGTCAATTGCTCTACCTATCCTGTGGTTAAGAGAGAAAAACTAGGTACTCCGGAAGTATGGGCGCTGAGCACATTTGCAATGGATACATTCCTTCACGGTATAAATATTAAAGTACAGGGTCAATCCGCCGGTGAAAATTACCAATTGGTATAAAGCCGAACGTTCAACTGAAGACCTTACCTTAAGGGAACATAACACGCTGTAGCGAGATACTTAGTTATTGTTCAGGGAAACAAATTAGTTCACATTTTTGCTGTGGTACCGCATATTATCATGTAAAAATATCAAAATCGATAGTCAAACCGTGGGAGAACGTTATCACCTTCAATTGAATGTTCCACATCAAAGACAATAGCTGCACATAGTCTGTGAATCCGAGACGTAAGTCAGGTATTCACGAAGTAAATGCGCTGAACAGTATTGCCAATAGGTAACTTCATTTTCGGTTTGAATGAGAAAGTACAGCGTCAAAATGATTGAGAACTTTACCAACTGCCATAACGACATACCCATTACCTGGTGCTTTACCTCCGAGATCATAACCCGCCTTATCGAAAGTATAGCACCGTGTTCAGAGATACGAACTATTATTCATTTCAGTGACGGGCACCTTATCCTCGTGTATGAATTAGAAGATCGAGTGTCGAAGGGTTCAAGTGCTTTACCAC
Organism: Euglossa dilemma; assembly: GCA_002201625.1. Classification (NCBI taxonomy): domain Eukaryota; kingdom Metazoa; phylum Arthropoda; class Insecta; order Hymenoptera; family Apidae; genus Euglossa; species Euglossa dilemma. The sequence continues at coordinate 39,362 of NIJG01000618.1, read as the reverse complement.
CTTACTTGAGAATCGAACGGCTAAGTCAATAGCTCTACCTATCCTGTGATTAAGAGAGAAAAACTAGGTACTCCGGAAGTATGGGCGCTCAGCACTATTGGAAACGGGCAACTTAATTCGCGGTTTGAATAATAAATATATAACGTTAAACCGTTTATGGACGTCACCCAATGCAATAAATTCAAAAGTTTGACCGAAGACCTTACCCTCCGAAAAATTAACTCGCTGTATCGAGAGTATGACTTCGTGTTCAGAGAAAGAAATTAGTATTGATTTCAGTGTCGGGCACCTTCACTTCATGTATGAATTAGTAGCTTGAGGGCCAAACCGCTCGAGAACGTTACGACCTTCTTTGAGACTCGAACGGCTGATTCAGTAGCTGCACCATTGCTGTGTTTCCGAGAGTCTAACCAGGTACACCGGGGAGTATCTCCGCTGTACAGTATTGCATTAGATACCCTATTTCGCAATATAAACATTAATGTGCAGAGTCAAACCGTTGTAGAATGATACGGATTGGCGCAGAGCCAAACTATTAACCGATGGACTTACCTTCCGGGAAATCATGCCGCTGTATAGACAATATAACATCATTAATAGAGAAGAAAATTAATTTACATTTTAGTGACGGGCACATTTATCTCATGTATGAATTAGAAAATCGATGGTGAAAGCGTTTGGGAACATTACCACCTTCTGTGGGAGACCAACGGCTGTGACAATAGCTACACCCGTCCTGTCTTTCAGAGAGATAAACCGGGTATTCCGGAAGTAAATCCACTGAACACATTTGGAATGGACACATTCCTTCACGGTATAAATATTAAAGTACAGGGTCAATCCACCGGTGAAAATTACCAATTGGTATAAAGCCGAACGTTTAACTGAAGACCTAACCTTAAGGGAACATAACACGCTGTAGCGAGATACTTAGTTATTGTTCAGGGAAGCAAATTAGTACACATTTTTGCTGTGGTACCGCATATTTTCATGTAAAAATATCAAAATCGATAGTCAAACCGTGGGAGTACGTTGAATGTTCCACATCAAAGACAATAGCTGCACATAGTCTGTGAATCCGAGACGTAAATCAGGTATTCAAGAAGTAAATGCGCTGAACAGTATTGCCAATAGATAACTTCATATTCGGTTTGAATGAGAAAGTACAGCGTCAAAATGATTGAGAACTTTACCAACTGCCATAACGACATACCCATTACCTGGTGCTTTACCTCCGAGATCATAACCCGCTGTATCTTGAATGTAACATCATGTCCAGAAGGAAGCATTGCTATACATTTTAATGTCGGGCACTTTAATTTCATGTATGAATTTGAAGATCGGGTCTCAAACCTGTAGAGACCGTTAAGCCTCCTATGAGAGTCGAACTGCTATGTCAATACCTTCTCCTATCCTGTGACTCCGAAAATGACACCCGATATCCGGGGTGTAAATTCGCTGAATTGTATTGGAAATAGACACCTTAATTCACGGTTTGAATGTTATTGTAAAGCGTAAATTCGTTTGAGATCGTTACCAATTCANCCCACATATCGAGGGTATTACTTCGTGTTCAGTGAAGCAAATTATTATACACTTTAGTGACGGGCGGAGCTACTTCTTGTACGAATAAGAAGATCATGAGTCAAGCCGTGCGACAACGATACCACAATCCTTGTGGGGCGAACGCCAGTGTCAATAGCGTCACCTGTCCTGTGATTCCCGAGAGTGAAGCCTGGCATTACAGGCGCGAGGCTGCTGAACAGTATTGGCAATAAACACCTCACCTCACGCTATGAATATTAGGGTACAGAGTAAAACCGTTTGAGGACGTTACTAATTTATGTAACTTCACACTATTTATCGCATACCTTACCTTCTGGGGACATATCCAACTGTATCGTGAGCATAACATCGTGTTCTGAGAAACAAGTTAGCAGACATCTTAATGGCGGGCACCTTAATTTCAGGTATGAGTTAGAAGGTCGAGGGTCGAATCGTTCGGGAACGTTACTACCATTCTTGAGAGACGCGCAGCTAAGTCAATAGATCCACCCATTCTGCGATTCCGAGAGTCAAACCAGGTACTCCGGGAGTAAAGCCGCTGAACGGTGTTGGCACTAGACAAATTAATTCACGGTATGAATGATAATGTACAGTGTACAAACGTTGTATATCGCTAACAATATGAACATAGTCATTCCTCTTACCGAAGTCCTTACCATTCGGGAACTTAATCCGCAAAATCGAAAGTATAATTTCGGGTTCTGAGAAACATATCTGTTTACATTTCAGTGAAAGGCACAATATTTTCATGTATGAATTGGAAGATCGAGCGTCAAACCATTCAAGATCATGACTGCCCTGTCTGAGAGTCCACGAGCTAACACAATTGATTCTCCTATCCTTTGGTTCCGAGAGTCAAGCTAGCCATTTCGGGAGTAAATCCGCTAAAGAGTATTGGCAATAGACACATTAATTCGCAGTATGAATAATAAAGTAGAGAGTAAGACCTTCGGAGAAAATTGCCAATTGGTATGAGATCATTCATCCTACCGAATGCATTATCTTCCTAGAACGTAAGGCGCTGTACCGAGAGTCATGCGTATTGCTCACGGAAACCAATCAGCAGGCATTATAGCAGAGGCAGCCCTTATTTTCATATATGAAATAGAAAATCGAGTGTCAATCAGCACGAGATCGATCCCAGATACTTTGGGTTGTCGAACGGCTATATCAATAGCTTCGCCTATCCAGCAATTCAGATAGTCAAATCATGTATTCGGGGAGTCAACCAAATGTACATTATTGGCAGTAGACACCTTCATTCACAGTATGAATGATAAAGAAGAAGGTCAATCCGTCGGAGCACATTACCAATTAGTATACAGTCATACTTTTTACCGAATACATTACCATCCTGGAACCTAACCCGCCGCAGCGAGTGTCATGCTTATTGCTCATGGAAACAAATGTGTGGACTATATAGCTGAAGCACAACTTATTTTTATATATGGTTTAGACGATCGTGTGTCAAGCCGATCGATATCTTTACCACTGTCTTTCAGAGTCGAACTGCTGATTCAATTGTTTCACCTATCCCGAGGCTGCAAAAGTCGCACTAGGTATATCAGGAGTCAATCTATTGGAAACTATTGGCAATAAACACTTTAATTCACGGTTTCAGTATTAAAGTAGAGCGCGAAGCCGCATGAGAACCTTACCAGTTGGTATAAAGTCAGACGCTTTACCGAAGGTCTCACACTCCGTAAAACTGACCCGCTGTATCGATAGTATAACTTCGTGTTCAGAGGCACAGGCTAGTATACACTTTAGGGACGGGCACTTTAACTTCATGAATGGATTAGATGGTCGAGTGTCAAACTGTTCGAGAATTTTGCCACCTTCTCCGAGAGATGAAGGGCTACGTCAGTAGCTTCACCTATCTTGCGATTCCGAGAGCCAAACAGGTAATCCGGGACTGAATCTGCTGAATAGTATTGGCATTGGGCACCTTATACCACGGAATGAATATTGAAGAAGAGCGTGAAGACTTTTGAGAATGTTACCAGTTGCTACAAAGTCATTCTTTTTACCGAATACATGCACATCCTAGAACGTAACCTGGTTTATCGAGTGTCATGCTTAGTGCTCACGCAAACAATTTAGTACACATTTTAGAGGACGGACACCTTATTTTCCTGTGTGTATAGAATAATCGAGAGTCAAGCCGGTTGAGATCGATCTCACCTTCTTTGATAGTCGCACATCTATGTCAATAGCATCACCTATCCTGTGATTGCGAGAGTCGGACCAGTTAGTCCTGGAGTAAATCCGCTGATCAGTATTGGCAATAGACGCCTTAATTCACGGTTTGACTATTAAAGTAGAGCGTCAAACCATTCGAGAACGTTACCAGATCCTATAAAGTCAAACGTTTTAGAGAATGCTTTTCCGCCCGTGAAGCTAACCCACAATCTCGAGAGAATTACTTAGTGTTTAGAGATGCATATCTGTTTACTATTTAGTGACGGCAGTTTAAATTCATGTATGAATGAGAATATCGATTTTCAAAAAACGGTTCGAGATCGCTACCACCTTCTTTGCGAGTAAAACGGATATGTCAGTAGGTTTACCTATACTGTGATTCCGAGAGTCTATCCAGGTATTACCCAATTAAATTCACTGTACAGTACTGGAAATAGATACCTTGATGCATGGTTTGAATTTAAACTAGAGCGTCAATAGTTTTGGGGTCGACAAGAATTGGTATAAAGTAAAACGATTTACTGATGACCTCAAACATCGATAGCCTATTTCGCTGTTTCGGGAGTATAACATCGTGATCAGAGGAACAGATCAATTTGCATTTTAGTGACGGGAACCTTAATTTCATGTGTGAATTGGAAGATCGAGGTTAAAGCCGTTCGAGAACGTTACCACCTTAGTTGCGAATCGATCGGCTTAGCTATCAGCTGCAACCATCCTATGATTCCGAGAGTCAACCCATGTATTCCGGTTGTAAATCCGCAGGTCAATGATGGTATTAGACACCTTAATTCACGATTTTAATATTAAAGTACAGCGTTACTCCATTTGAGAATGTTACCAATTGGTATAAAGATAAACGTTTTACTGATGTCCTTACCCTGCGAATGTCTAATCCGCAGTGTCGAGAGTATAACACGCGTTCAGAGGAAGAAAATACTATACATTACAAAGACGGTCGCCATCTTTTCATACATGAAATAATGGATCGGGGGTCAAACGGTTGGAGAACGTTACCACCATCTGTGGGAGTCGCATGGCTAAGGCAATATCTTCACCATTCCTGTGATTCCAAGTGTGAAACCAAGTATACCGGAAGTAAATCCACAGTACAGTATTAGCAATAGGCACCTTAATTCACCGGCTCCATATAAATGTACTAAGGCGATTAATTGTGGAACATTATCTTCTGGTACAGGATCAAACCTTTTGCTGGAGGCCTTACCCTCCGAGAACATAACCTGCTGTATCGAGAGTATAACTTCGTATTCGGAGATGCAAATTAGAGTACACTTTAGTGGCAGGTACCTGAATCTCACGCTTAAATAAGAAGATCGATAGTTATACCGTTCGAAAACGTTACCACCTTCATTGAGAGTCGCATAGTTAAGGTAATAGCATCACCTATCCTGTGACTTTGAAAGTCAAACTAGTTATTACGGGAGTAAATCCCGTGAATTATATAGGCAATTGACACCATAACTCTCGGCATGAACATTTAAATAGAATGTCACACTGTCGGAGGTCAATACCAATTAGTATAGAGTCAGTCTTTTCACCGAGGGCCATGCATTCCGTGATCTTAACCCGCTGTATCCAGAGTATAACTTTGTGTTCCGGGAAACACATTGGAATACATTTTTGTGACGGCACATTAAATTCATGTATGATTAGGAATTTGGATGGACAAACCGTTCGAGAACATTACCACTACGTTTGAGAGTCGAACGGCTAGGTCAATAGCTTCATCTATTCAGTGTTTCCTAGAGCCAAACGAGGTATTCCTGTAGTAAATCCGCAGAAAAGTATTGGCAGTATGAACCTTAATTCACGACATGAGTAGTATGGTACGGAGTCAAATCGGCGGAGAACATTACCAATTGTTATAAAGTCGTTCCTTATATCGATTACGGTTCCTTCCGGGAACCTAGTGTTCAGCGAAGGAAATTGGTATACACATTAGTGACGCGCATATTTATTTCATGTATGAATTAGAAGATCGAGAGCCAAACCTTTCGAGAACCCTATCACCGTATTTGATATTCGCACATCTAATTAAATAGCTGCAGCTATCCTGCGATACCGAGAGTCAATCCAGGCTTTCGAGGTATAAATCCCCTGTACAGTAGCGGCATTGAAAACCCTACTTCGGGGTATAAATATTACAGAACAGGGTCACACAGTTGTGCATCGTTACCTACTGGTATAGGGTCAAACATTTTATCGGATTCTTAACCCTCCGAGAACCTATCCCGCTGCAGCAAGTGTCTTGCTTCTTGTTCAATGAAACAAATTAGTAGACAGTATAGCAGATGACACATTAATTGCATGAATCAATAGGAAGGTGGAGGGACAAATCTTCCGAGAATGTTACCACTTCTATTGTCAGACGCATTGCTAAGGCAATAGCATCACCTTTCCTGCGATTTCGAGAGACGATCCATGTATTCGGGAGAGAAAATCCGGAGAAAAGTATTGGCAATGGACACCATAATTCGCGGTATGAGTATTAAAGTAGCGAGACAAACCGAAGGAAATCATTACCAATTGGTATGACGAGATACTCTTTACCGGACACCATGCATTCCGCGCAACTATCCCGCTGTATCGACAGCATAACTTCGTACACGCAGAAACAAATTAGTATGCATTTTAGTGACGAGATCCATAATTTCATGTATGAATTGGAAGATCGAAGGCCAGTCCTTTCGAGAACGTTACCACCCTCTTTAAGAGTAGAACGGATAACACCTTAATTCACGGTTTGATTATTAACGCAAAAATTCAAACCGATTGCATAACATTACCTATTCGTAAAAAGTCATTCTCTTTACCGTGGACCTTACCCTCCGTGAACCTATCGCGCTGTATCGAGAGTATAAATAACTTCGTGATCAGAGAAACAAATTAGTATACATTTGAGCGATGGGTTCCTAAACTTCATGTAGGTATTAGAAGATCTAGTGTCTACCCTTTCGAGAACCTGACAAACCATCTTTGAATGTCGCACATCTAAGTCAATAGCTGCAGCTATCGTCTGATTCTCAGAGGCAAATCAGGTATTCCAGGAGTAAATGCGCTGATCGGTATTGGCAGTGAACACCTCTACTCACGGTATGAATATTAGACCAGAGATTAATACCGTTTGACCACGTTACTAATTTATATAACGTCATACTCCTTACCGGATACCTTACCCACCGAGATCATAACCGGCTTCATCGAGAGTATAACTTCATGTTCAGGTGTCAAATTCGAAAAAGTTTTAGTGACGGTGACCTAAATTTCATTACGAATAAGAAGATCAAGGGTCAAATCGTCCAAGAATGTTACCACCATCTTTAAAAATCAAACGGCTAAGTCAATAACTTTATACATGCTGTGATTCAGAAAGTTAAACAAGATATTCCGGGAGTAAATGCACTATACAGTATTCGCAATATACACCTAAATTCACGGTTTGAGTATAAAAGCATGCCGTAAAGCCGTTGTATAACATTACTTATTTGTCTAGGGTTAAACTTCTAACAGAGTGCCGTTCCCTGCGCAATACTGACCCCCTGCATCAAGATTATAACACCGTGTACAGAGGTAAGAACTACTGTACATTTCAGTGACGAGCACCATAATTTCATGCATGAATTAAAATAACGAGTGTCAAACCGTTAGAGAACATAGCCACCTTCTGTGCGAGACGAACGGCTAAGTCAACAGCTTCAATTATCTAGTGATTCGGAGAGTCAAACCAGGTGCTCCTGGAGAAAATCTGCTGAAGAGCATTGCCATTAGACACCTTAATTCAAGGTTTGAATGGTAGAGTAGAGCGATAAACCATTTAAGAGCATTACAAATTGGTATAAAGTCTACACTTTACGGATGTCCTCACGTTCGGAGAAGCAAACTCGCCGTTTCGAGAGTATAACATCGAGTTCAGAGAAAGAAGTTGGTCCTCATAGCAGTGACGGGCACCTCAACTTCATGTACGAATTAGAAGGTCGAGGGTCAAACCATTCGGGAACGTTATCACCTTCTGTGAGAGGCGAACGACTAAGTCAATAGCTTCACCTATCCTGTGATTCCGTGGGGCAACCCCTGAAAGCGGAGTGTAAATCCGTTGAAGGATATTGGCAATTGGCACCTTAATTCACGGTTTGAATATTAAAGTAGAGCGTCATACCGCTTCAGAACACTGGCCATTATTATAAAGTCAAGAACGTTACTCTTGGCCTTACCATAGCCGAAGCTAGCGCGCCGTATCAGGAGCATAACTTCCTGTTCAGAGAAAGATATTAGTCTACATTTTAGTGACGGGCACATTAACTTCATGTATGGATTAGAGTATCGATGGTTAAACTGTTCGAGAACTTTACCACCCAGTTTGGGAGTCGAACGGCTAGGTCAAAGGCTCACCTATCCTGTGGTTCCCAGAGGCAAATCAGGTCATGCCGGAGTAGATCTGCTGCAGAGTATTGGCAATTGACACCTTATTCCCACACCAGGTATTCCGGGAGTGAATCGGCTGAACAATATTTGCAGCAGACACCTTAATTCACGATCTGAATATTAAAGTAGAGCGTCAAACCGTTAGAGAGCGATACCAATTGGTATAAAGCCAAACGTTTTATCGAAGGACTTAACTTCCAAGAACATAAGCCGATGTAGCGAGTGTCATGTTAGTGCACGTGAAAGCAAATTAGAAGACATTTTTACCGACGGAAATCTTATTTTTATGTGTGAATAAAGTAATCGGGGTGCAAAACGTTCGGGAACGATCCCACCTTCTTTACGAGCCGTACGGCTAAGTCAAAAGCTCCACCTATCATGATATTTCGATAGTCAAACCAGGTACTCCGAGAGTCAATCCGATGAACAGTGATGGCAATAAGCACCTTATACTGCAGTATGAAAATTGAAGTACAGACTTTTACCAATTTCCTTTTGATCCGAGAACATATTACGCTGCACCGAGTGTGTTGCTTAATGCTCACGGATAAAAATCAGTTGACATTTTAACATTCGGAAGTCCTATATTCATATACGTATAGAAAAATCGATAGTCAATCCGTTCGGGATCGCTGCTACCTTCAATGAGAATCGAACGGCGAAGTCAATAACGTGACCCATCCTGCGATTCCGAGAGTCAAAGAAGGTTATCCGGGAGTAAATCCGTCGAACGGTATTGGTAATTGTCACCATGGTTCACGATTTGTATATTAAAATAGTGCGACAGACCAATGTAGAACGTTACTTATTCGTATGGAGTCAAACAATTTNATAGAAAAATCGATAGTCATACCGCTTGAGAACGTTACCACATTCTGTGGAGACGAACGGCTAAGCAAGTAGCTTCATAAAGTCAAACGTTTTACCGAGGACATTTCCTTCAGCGAACCTCACCGGCATCACCGAGAGTATAACTTCGTCTTCAGAGATAGAAATTTGTACTCACTTCAGTGAGCGGCACCATAATGTCATGCATGAATTAGAATCACCCAGGTCAAAGAGTTAGAGAACGTTACCACCCGCATTGGGACTCGAACGGGTAGGTATATAGCTTCACCTATCCTGTGTTTCCGAGAGTCGCACCAGGTAATCCTGGAGTAAATCTGCTGAACAGTATTGGCAATGGCACCTTAATTCACGGTTTGGATAACAAAGCGGAATGCCTAACTATTGCAGAACGTTACATATTGGCTTAGAGTCAAACAATATACCGATTTCCTTACCGCCGGAGAAGCAAACCCGCCGCTTAGAGATTATACCTTCGTGTTCAGAGCATCAAATTAGTAAACCTTTTAGTAATGGGGACCATAATTTCATTATGAATAAGAAGATCTAGTGCCAAACTTTTCTAGAACGTTACCACGTTCTTTGAGATTCAAGCCGGTAAGTCAATAGCTGCATATATCCTGTGATTCCAAAAGTCAAGCAAGATATTCCGGGAGTAAATGCCGTGAACACTACTGGAAATAAATACCTAAATTCGCAGTTTCAGTATTAGAGTAAAGCGTCAAACCGTTGTAGATCGTTACGTATTCGTATAGAATCAAACTTTTTATCGAAGGTCTTGCCTTTCGAGAAGCTATCCCGCTGTATCGAGAGTATAACTTCGTGTTCTGGGTAGCAAATTAGTATATATTTTAGAGACGGCATCCTTAATTGCATTCATGAAATAATAGATCGAGTGTCAGACTGTTCACGATCTGTACCGCTCTTTCTGAGAGACGAACGGCTAAGTCAATAGCTGCACCTATCATGTGAATCCGAATGTGAAGCCAGGTATTCCGGGAGTATATACATTAGACAGTATTGGTAGTAGATACATTAATTCACGGCGCACATGACACAGTACAGAGTCAATCCGCTGCAGAACCGTACCTATTGGTATAGAGTAGCAGCTATTACCGGACGTCATACCATCCACGGTCCCTACCCGCTGTAGCTATTGTCTTGCTTAGTCTTCACGTGATGAAATTAGTTGACATTTTGGCAAATGGACACTTTACTTCCAGGTAAGGATACGGAGATCGAGTGTTGAACCGCGCGAAGTCGTTGCCATATCCTGTGAGAGACGAAGAGCTAAGTCAACAGCTTCAGCTATCCTGATATTCCGAGTGCAAAAGCTGGTATTCCACGTGAAAATCCGCTGGACTGTATTGGCATTAGACACAATATATAACGGATTGAATATTAAAGCAGATCGCCAAACCATTTGAGATCGTTACCAATTTGTATCGAGTCAAACTTTTACCGAAAACCTTATCTGCGGTGAATCTAACCCGCGGTATCGGGAATATAACATCGTGCTCAGTGGAACAAACTACAATAAATTTCAATGTCGGGAGCCTTAATTTCATGAATGAATTCGAAATTCGAGTGTCAAACCGTTCGGGAACATTACCACCGTCTTGGAGAGAAGAACGGCTATGACAGTAGCTACACCAATCCTATCTTTCCGGGAGATAAACCAGGTATTCCGGGTGCAAATCCACTGAACAGTTTTGCAATAGACACCTTCATTCACGGTATGAATATTAAGGTAGAGAGTCAATCCGTCGGCGCAGATTACCAATTCGTATAAAGTCAATCGTTTTACTGAAGACCTTACCTTAAGAGAACCTAACCCGCTGTAGCGAGTGTCTTAGCCATTGGTCACGGAAACAAATTAGTAGACATTTCTGCTGTCGTGCAGCATATTTTCGTGCATAAATATCAAAATCAATAGTTAATCCGCGAGAGAACGGTATCACGTTCAATTGAATGTCGCACATCTAAGTCAATAGCTGCACATATCCTGTGATTCCGAGAAGCAAATCAGGTATTCAAGTAGTAAATGCGCTGAGAAGTGTTGGCAATAGACACCTTCATTCACGGTTTGAATATTGAAGTAAAGCGTCAAACCGTTTGAGAATGCTA
>NIJG01000618.1:12301-25809 GCA_002201625.1 Euglossa dilemma | reverse complement strand
GGCGCAGATTACCAATTCGTATAAAGTCAATCGTTTTACTGAAGACCTTACCTTAAGAGAACCTAACCCGCTGTAGCGAGTGTCTTAGTTATTGTTCACGTAAACAAATTAGTAGACATTTTTGCTGACGTTCAAGACATTTTCATCTATAAATATCAAAATCTATACTAAAACCGTTAGAGAAAGATGCCACATTCTTTGGGAGTCGAGCGGCTAAGTCAATAGCTTCACCTATCTTATGATTCGGAGAGATAAACCATTTATAACAGGTGTTAATCCGCAGAACTGTATTAGCTTTCGACAGCCTACTTCAGGGTATAGACGTTTAGGTATAGAGGCATACCGCAGTAAAACGTTACCTATTGGTGTAGTGTCAAACTTTCTGCCGAAAGCCATATTTTCCGAGAACATACCCCTTTGTACGGAGAGTATAACCTCGTGTCGAGAGAAACAAATTAACATTCACATTAGTGACGTGCACCTTAACTTCATGTATGAATTAGAAAATGGAGTGTCAAGATTCACGAGAACTTTCCCACCTTCTATGTGAGTCGAATGCCGGCGTCAATGGCTTCACCTACACTAATGATTCCGAGTGTCCAGCCTGGTATTCGTGGAATAAATTTGCTGAACAGTATTGGCAGCATACAACATATTTCACGGTTTGAATATTGAAGTAGTGAGTCAAACTGTGGAAGATCAATAAAAATGCATATAATATCATTCTTCTTACCGTATACCTTACCTTCCAAGAGCCTAACCCGCTGTAGCGTGTGGCTATCTTAATGTGCATGGAAAGAAATTAGTAGACATTTTACCAGACGGAAACCTTATTCTCATCCATGAGTAGAATAATCGAGTGGCTAACCGTTCGAAAACAATCCCACCTTCTCAGAGAATCGAATGGCGAAGTCAATAGCTTCACGTATCCTGTGATTCCTAGAGCTATAACAGGTATTCCTTGAGTGAATCAGCAGAACAGTATTGGCAATCGACATATTAATTCGCTGTATGAATATTAAATTAGATACTGAAACCGTCGGCGAACATTACCAAATTGTTTTAAGTCATTTTTTTTTTTTTTTTTTACCGAATTGCTGTCCTTCCGAGAACCTAAGACGCTGTATCAAGTGCCTCCCTTATTGTTTACAGAAAAATATTAGTAGACATTTCAGAGGCCGGGCACCACATTTTTGCGTATAAATATCAACATCGAGAGACAGAGCAGTCTAGAAAATTACCACCTTCCTTGAGTGTCGCACAGCTAAGTCAATAGCTTCACATATCACGTGATACCGGAAGTCAAACCAGATATTCTGAGAGTAAATGCAGTGTACACATTTGTCAAAGGACACCATATTTCCCGGTATAAATAAGAAAGTAGAGGGTCAAACCGTGGAAAAATAATAAAAATTCATATAGTCTCATTCTCTTTACAGAATACCTTATCTTCCGAGGACCTAAGCCTCTGTAGTATGTGTCTTGCTTAATGGTAACGGAAACAAATTAGTAGACATTATGGCAGAAGCACACCTTAATTTCAAATATGCATTAGAAGATCGAGAGTCAAAGCGTTCGAGGTCATTACCACCTTCCTAGAGCGTCGTACAGCGAAATCAATCCGTTCACACGTCCTATGATTCCGAAAGTCAAACAGATGGTACGGGAGTAAATGCGCTGTACAGAATTGGCAATAGACACCTCAATTCGGAGATTGAATATGAAAGCTGGAAATTAAGCCGTTGTACAGGAGTACCTATAGGCGTAGCGTCAAACTTCATACAGAATACCATACCCTCCGAAAAACTATCCCGCTGTATGGAGAGTAGATCGCTGTGTTCAGAGGTATAAACTGGTATACATTTTAATGACGAGCATGATAATTTCAAGCATGAATTAGATGATCGAGGGACGAACAGTTCGAGAACGTTACCATCTTTTGTGAGAGACGAACGACTAAGCCAATCGCTTCACCTATCCTGCGATTCGGAGAGTCCAACAGGAATTCTGGGTGTAAATACGCAATACTGCATTGGCAATTAGCACCATAATTCACAGTATGAATATTAATGTGGTGCGTCCAACCCTTTGAGAACGTTACCAATTCCTCGAAAGTCAAATGTTTTTCCGAAGACCTTACCCTTCGAAAAATTAAACCGCTGTAACGAGAGTAAAACTTGCTGTTCAGATGAAGAAATTAGTCTTCATTTCAGTGACGGGAACCTTTACTTCATGTATGAATTAAATGACCGAGGCTCAAGAGGTTCGAGAACGTTACCACTTTCTGTGAGTCCCGAGTGCCTAGGACTATAGCTTATTCCATCCTGTGCTTCCGAAGGGCAAGGCAGGTATTCCGAGAGTAAATCCGCTGAACGGTATTGGCATTTGACTACTTAATTCACGGTTTGAATGTTACTGTATATCGACAAAGCGTTTGAGAACGTTTGCAGTTGGTATAAAATCAAACGTTTTATAGATGACCTCACCGTCCAAAAGCATTACGCGCTGTATTGAGAGTGTAACAAGGCATTCGTAGGAAGATAAGAGTATACATTTTAGTGCCGAGCACCTTAATTTCATGAACGAAATAGATGATTGAAGGACAAACCGTTCGAGAACGTTACCGCCTTGTCTGATAGTCGAACTGATACGTCTGTAATTTCACCTATCCTGTGATTCCGAAAGTCATATCATGTAATACGAGAATAGATGCGCTGACGAGTATTGGCAGTTGACACCTTAATTCACGGCATGAATATTAATGTAGGGAGAAATACCGTCGGAGAACCTTTACAATTCGAATAAAGTAATTTCTCTTACCGAATACATTACATTCCGAGGACCTAACCCGCTGTATCGAGAGTATAACTTCATATTCAGAGAGAGAAATTAGTATTCATTTCAGTGACGGGCACCTCAACTTCATGTATGAATGAGAAGATTGAAGTCTAAACCGATCGACAACGTCGCCGCCTCCTGTGATAGAGGAACGGCTCAGTCAATAGCTTCACCTATCCCGTGACTCCGAGAGGCAACCCCAGAAAACGGAGAGTAAGTGCTCTCAAGAGTGTTGGCAACTGGCACCTTTTATTCACGGTTTCAATATTAATGTAGAACGAAAAAGCGTTTTAGAGCGTTGCTAATTGATATATAGTCAAAGACTTTACCGAAGGCCTTACCTTCGGAGAAGCAATCTCGCCGTTTGGAGAGTATAACTTACATTTCAAACAAAGAAGTTAGTATTCAGTTCAGTGACGGGCACCTTATCTTCATATATGAATCAGAAGATCGAACGTCAAGCCGTTGGAGAAGGTTACCACATTTTATGGGAGACGAACGGCTATGTCAATCGCTTCACATTTCGTGTAATTCCGAAAGTTAAACCAGATATTCCAGGAGTAAGCGCCCTGAGAAGTATTGGTAATGGATATCTCAATTGACGGCTTGAATATTGAAGCAGGCCGTCAAGCCGTAGTAGATCATTATGTATTCTTGTAGAGTCAAACTTCATACCGAATGCCTTACCCTCCGAAAAACTGACCCGCTTTGTCGAGAGTATAACACCGAGTTCAGAGGTACGAAATAGTATATATTTTGGCGATGGGCACCTTAATTGCAAGCAGGAATTAGATGATCGTCGGTCAAACGTTTCGAGAACGCTACCACTTTCTGTGAGAGGCGAACGGCTAATTCAATAGCTTCACCAATCTTGTTATTCCGATAGACAAACCAGGTAATCNCTGTAGTATGTGTCTTGCTTAATGGTAACGGAAACAAATTAGTAGACATTATGGCAGAAGCACACCTTAATTTCAAATATGCATTAGAAGATCGAGAGTCAAAGCGTTCGAGGTCATTACCACCTTCCTAGAGCGTCGTACAGCGAAATCAATCCGTTCACACGTCCTATGATTCCGAAAGTCAAACAGATGGTACGGGAGTAAATGCGCTGTACAGAATTGGCAATAGACACCTCAATTCGGAGATTGAATATGAAAGCTGGAAATTAAGCCGTTGTACAGGAGTACCTATAGGCGTAGCGTCAAACTTCATACAGAATACCATACCCTCCGAAAAACTATCCCGCTGTATGGAGAGTAGATCGCTGTGTTCAGAGGTATAAACTGGTATACATTTTAATGACGAGCATGATAATTTCAAGCATGAATTAGATGATCGAGGGACGAACAGTTCGAGAACGTTACCATCTTTTGTGAGAGACGAACGACTAAGCCAATCGCTTCACCTATCCTGCGATTCGGAGAGTCCAACAGGAATTCTGGGTGTAAATACGCAATACTGCATTGGCAATTAGCACCATAATTCACAGTATGAATATTAATGTGGTGCGTCCAACCCTTTGAGAACGTTACCAATTCCTCGAAAGTCAAATGTTTTTCCGAAGACCTTACCCTTCGAAAAATTAAACCGCTGTAACGAGAGTAAAACTTGCTGTTCAGATGAAGAAATTAGTCTTCATTTCAGTGACGGGAACCTTTACTTCATGTATGAATTAAATGACCGAGGCTCAAGAGGTTCGAGAACGTTACCACTTTCTGTGAGTCCCGAGTGCCTAGGACTATAGCTTATTCCATCCTGTGCTTCCGAAGGGCAAGGCAGGTATTCCGAGAGTAAATCCGCTGAACGGTATTGGCATTTGACTACTTAATTCACGGTTTGAATGTTACTGTATATCGACAAAGCGTTTGAGAACGTTTGCAGTTGGTATAAAATCAAACGTTTTATAGATGACCTCACCGTCCAAAAGCATTACGCGCTGTATTGAGAGTGTAACAAGGCATTCGTAGGAAGATAAGAGTATACATTTTAGTGCCGAGCACCTTAATTTCATGAACGAAATAGATGATTGAAGGACAAACCGTTCGAGAACGTTACCGCCTTGTCTGATAGTCGAACTGATACGTCTGTAATTTCACCTATCCTGTGATTCCGAAAGTCATATCATGTAATACGAGAATAGATGCGCTGACGAGTATTGGCAGTTGACACCTTAATTCACGGCATGAATATTAATGTAGGGAGAAATACCGTCGGAGAACCTTTACAATTCGAATAAAGTAATTTCTCTTACCGAATACATTACATTCCGAGGACCTAACCCGCTGTATCGAGAGTATAACTTCATATTCAGAGAGAGAAATTAGTATTCATTTCAGTGACGGGCACCTCAACTTCATGTATGAATGAGAAGATTGAAGTCTAAACCGATCGACAACGTCGCCGCCTCCTGTGATAGAGGAACGGCTCAGTCAATAGCTTCACCTATCCCGTGACTCCGAGAGGCAACCCCAGAAAACGGAGAGTAAGTGCTCTCAAGAGTGTTGGCAACTGGCACCTTTTATTCACGGTTTCAATATTAATGTAGAACGAAAAAGCGTTTTAGAGCGTTGCTAATTGATATATAGTCAAAGACTTTACCGAAGGCCTTACCTTCGGAGAAGCAATCTCGCCGTTTGGAGAGTATAACTTACATTTCAAACAAAGAAGTTAGTATTCAGTTCAGTGACGGGCACCTTATCTTCATATATGAATCAGAAGATCGAACGTCAAGCCGTTGGAGAAGGTTACCACATTTTATGGGAGACGAACGGCTATGTCAATCGCTTCACATTTCGTGTAATTCCGAAAGTTAAACCAGATATTCCAGGAGTAAGCGCCCTGAGAAGTATTGGTAATGGATATCTCAATTGACGGCTTGAATATTGAAGCAGGCCGTCAAGCCGTAGTAGATCATTATGTATTCTTGTAGAGTCAAACTTCATACCGAATGCCTTACCCTCCGAAAAACTGACCCGCTTTGTCGAGAGTATAACACCGAGTTCAGAGGTACGAAATAGTATATATTTTGGCGATGGGCACCTTAATTGCAAGCAGGAATTAGATGATCGTCGGTCAAACGTTTCGAGAACGCTACCACTTTCTGTGAGAGGCGAACGGCTAATTCAATAGCTTCACCAATCTTGTTATTCCGATAGACAAACCAGGTAATCTTGGAGTCACTCCGCTGTACACTATTTGGAATGGACACCTTTATTCACTGTCTGAAAGTTAATGTATGGAATCTTACCCTTCTAGAACGTTTCCCATTGGTATGATGTCAACCCATTTACCGAAGACCTTACCCACCGAAAGCCTATCACGCCGTACGGAGAGCAGAACACCATGTTCCGAGGAACATATTAGTATACATTTTAGTGACGGGCACATTAACTATATTCATGAATTCGATGATCGAGTGTGACACTGTGCGAGAACGTAACCACCATCTTTACAGAGTCGAGCGGCTACGACTATTGCTTCTCCCATCCTGTGTGTCCGAAGCGAAATGCAGGTATTTCAGGAGTATGTGCACTGAACAGTTTTTGCAATAGACACCTCAATTCGCGGTCTGAATAATAAAGTAGAGAGACAAGCCGTGGAAGAACGATACGTACAGTTATGGAGTCAAACTTTTTATCGAAGGCATTAACATTCGAGAAGCTATCCCGCTGTAGCGAGTGGGTTGCTTAATGTAAACGGGCGCAAATAAGTATACATTGTAGTGACTGGCATCTTAATTTGATCTATGGATTAGCATATCGAGAGGCAAACCGTTCTAGGACGTAACCACCATCTTTGAGAATTGCACACCTAAGTCAATAGCTGCAGCCATCCAGTGATTCCCAGAGGCAAATCAGGTATTCTGGGAGTGAATTTGCTGAACAGAATTGTCAATAAACACCTTTATTAACGGTATGAATATACATGTAGGGAGCCAATCCATTGCAGGATGCTCACCATTGCTATAGAGTCAAACTTTTTACCGAAGGCCTTACCCGACGAGAACCTAACCCGCTGTAGTGAGTGTTTCGACCAGCGGTCACGGAATTAAATTAGTAGACATTTTATCAGACGGGAACCTCACATTCAGGTATGAATAGCAAATTCGAGAGTCTAACCGTTCGTGAAACAGTACCACCTGCTTCTCTAGTCGCACAGCTACGACAGTAGCACAACCTATCCTGTGACTCCGAAATTCAAACCAGGTATTCCGGGAGTAAATCTGCTGTTCAGTATTGGCCTTATACACCCTATATAATAATACTATATGATAAGTACTATAGTACAGATTCAAACCGTCGTAGAACGATACATATTGGTATAGTGTCAATCTCAGCACAGAAAGCACTGCCGCCGAGAACCCAACTCTCTGTATTCAGAGTAGAACTTCGTGTTCGGAGAAGAAAATTCCTATGCATTTTAGTGTCGGGCACCTTCGTTTCATGTATCAATTATAGGGATTGAGAGTCAAGCAGAACGAGAATGTTTCCACCATCATTGAGGATCGAACGCTTAGGACAATAGCTTCACCTAGTCTGTGAATCCGACGGTTAGATCAGCTATTCCTGGAATAAATCTGCTAAACACAATTACCAATGGACACCATAACTCACGGTTTGAATGTTGAAGTAGAGAGTCAAACCGATGTAGAACGATACCTATCCTTATAAAGCCATACTTTTTACCGAATACTTTACCATCCGAGAACTTATCCTGCTGTAGCGAGTGCCATGCTTAATGTACACGGAAACAAACAATTATACATGATGGCAGACGGGCACCACACTTTCATGTAAAAATTTCAAAAGCGAGAGTCAAACCGTTAGATATCGATAACACCTTGTGCGTCGAACGGCTGCAAATGGCATCACCAATCCTGTGATTCCGAGCGTCAATCCGGGTATGCCGTGTGTAAAACCGCGGAATAGTTTTGGCAATAGACACATTAATTCACGGTTTGAATATTAAATGTAGAGAGTCATACCGTTTGAGAACGTTACCAATTTGAACAAAGTCAAACGTTTTAGTGAAATCTATGCCTTCAAAAAGCCAAACCCGCTGTATCGAGAGCATACCGCAGTGTTCAGAGGGAACAATTTGTATACACTTTAGTGACAGGCACCTTACTTTCGTGAATGAATGGGAAGATCGATAGTCAAGCCGTTCGAGAACGTTACCACCTTCTTAGTGAGTCGCACATCTAAGTCAATAGCAGCACATGTCCTGTGATTCCGTAAAGTAAATCAGGTACTCACGAATATGCCGCGAATTAATGTGTCTAGAGCCAATACATTTCTGCGGACTTACTCCCGGAATAGCTGTGTTTGTCTCTCGGAATCACAGGAGAGGTGGATCATGTGAATTACTTGTGCGTCTGTCAGAGAAGGTGGTACCGTTCTGGAACGATTTGCCCTCTTATCTCTTAATTAATACATGAAATTATGATGCCCATCACAAAAATGTATGCTAATGTCTTTCTCTGAGTACGAAGTCGTACTTTCGATGCAGCTGGTTAGGCTTCTCGGAATGTAAGGGTGTCGGTAAAAAGTTTGTCTTTATACAAATTCTTTACGTTATACATGGTTTGACTATGTACTTTAGCATTTATACCGTGAATTATGGTGCCCCTTGCCAATACTGTTCAGCGGATTTACTCTCGTTATACCTGGTTTGTCTCTCAGAATCACAGGATAGGTCAAGTAATTCGCATAGCCGTTCGACTCCCAAAGAAGGTGGTATCGCTCTCGAACGGTTTGACCCTCGATCCTCAATTCATACACCAAATGAAGCTGCCCGTCACTGAAATGTATACTAATTTTGTTTCCCTGGCAACGAACTTATACTATCGATATAGCTTCTCAGAAGATATGATCGTCGGTAAAAAGTTTGACTCTGTAGTAACAAATAACGCTCTACAACGATTTTACACTGTACTCTAATACTCTTACCCTGAATTAGGGGTCTATTGCCAATACTGTTCCGCGCATTTGCTCCCGGAATACCTGGTTTGACACGCGGAAAAATTGGATAGATGATGCTAACGATATAGCTGTGTGTCTCTCAAAGAGCGTGCTAATGTTCTGGGACGGTTTGACCCACAATTTTGTAATTCATACATGAAACTATGGTGCCCAATCATTGAAACGTTTGCCACGGTGCTCCTCTGAACACGAAGTTATACGCTCGATACAGCGGGTTAGCTGCACCAAAGGTAAGGCGTTCGATAAAATGTTTTATTTTATGACAATTTGTAAGGCTCTCAAACGGTTTGAATCTCGAATTTAATATTGAAGCCGTGAATTAAGGTGTCTACTGCGAACACTGTTCATCTGATTTACTCCGGTATTACCTGATTTGACTTTCGGAATCACAGGATAGGTGAAGCTATTGACCTGGCTGTTCGACTCTTTAAAAAGGGTGATAACGATCTCGAACTGTTGGAACATCGATATTGTAATTCATTCACGAATTTAATGTGCCGTCACTAAAATGTATTGCAAAGTCTTCCTCTAAACACGAAGTTATACTCTCGATAAAGCGTGATACGTTCTCGGAAGATAAGGCCTTCGGTAAAAAGTTTCATACTATACCAGTAGGTAGCGTTCTATAGCGGTGTGGCACTGTACATAAATATTCATACCGTGAATTATCGTGTTCAGTTGTAATACTGCAATGGCTGTTGACTCCCGAAATATCTGGAGTGACCCGCGAAATCACAGGATTGGTGTAGCTATTGATTTAGAAGTTCGACTCTGGTAGTAGGTGTTAACGTTCTCGCACAGTTTTCCGCTCTGTCTTACTATGCATGCACGAACATAAGGTGTTCATCTGGTAATACGTCTACTAAATGAGATCTCGTGAAAATTAGGCAGGACATTGGCTGCAGCGGGTTGGTTTCACGGAAGGTAAGGTATTGGGTAAAAAGAATGACTTCATACCAATACGTAACGACGAACAACGGTTTGACCGCGTACTCTAATATCTATACAGTGAATTAAGCTGTCTATTGCCAATTCCGTTTAGCGCATATACACCTTAAATCCCTGGTTTAGCTCTCGGTATCAGTGGATAGGTGAAGCTATTGATTTAAGTGTGCGTTGCTCAAGGAAGGTGGTAATATTCTCGAACGCTTTAACTCTGGATGCTGATATTTATAGACAAAAATGTGGTGTCCGTCGACTAAAATGCCTTCTCATTTGTTTCTGGAAAAAATAAGCAAGACACGCGCTACATCGTGTTAGATTGCCGGAAGGAAGGGTATTCGGTAAAAGGAATGACTTAATACGAATTGCTAATGTTGATCGTCGGTTTGAGCCTCTACATTTATATTCATACTCTGAAGTAAGGTGCCAATTTCTAATACTGTTCAGCTGATTTACTCCCGGAATACCTGGTTTAGCTCTAGGAATCACAGGATGGCTGAAGCTATTGACGTCGCCGTTCGATTTTTCAGAGAAAGTGGAATCGTTTTCGAAGGGTTTGACACTCGATCTTCCAATTCATTCATGAAGTTAAAGTGCCCGTCACTGAAGTGAAGACTAATTTCTTTCTCTGGGCATGGTTGTTATACTCTCAATGAAGTTGGTGAGGTTCGCAGATGGTAAGGCCGTCGGTGAAACGTTTGTCTTTAAATCAATTTGTAACATTCTAAAACAGTTTGACGCTATACTTTAATGGTTATACCCTGAAATAGGATGTCTAATGCCAATACTGTACAGCAGATTTACTTCCGGAATACATGATTTGACGTTCGGAATCATAGGACAAGTGACGTGTATGACGTAGCCGCTCGATTCTCAAAGAGGTGTTACAGATCGCGAAGTGATACTCTCGAAACGGCAGGTCAGCTTCATCCGAAGGTAAGGATATCGGTAAAGTGTTTGACTGTATACTAATAGGTAACGTCCTACAACGGTTTGACGGTCTGCATTAATGTTCAAACTGTGAACTAAGGTACTCATTGCCAATGCTGTTCAGCCGATATAATCCAGGAATACCCGCTATGTCACTCGGAAGCACANTTCGGAATCACATTATGGGTGAAACTATTATCTTATCCGTTCGATTTTAAGGAATGTGGTACCGATATCGAAAGGATCAGCCCCTGATTTTCATTTCATTCATCAATTTGAGGTGTCCGTCACTGAAATGGACTCTAATTTCTTTCTCTGGATACGAAAATATACTATCGATAGAGCGGATTATCTTTTCGGAGGGTAAGGCCTTCGGTAAACCGTTTGACTCTACACAAATACGTAACGTTCGACAACGGTTTGACTCTTCACTTTAATATGTATACCGTTAATAGGGAGTCTAATGCCATTAATATACAGCGGATTTACTCCGGGAATACCTGGTTTGACTCTCGGATTCGAGGATTGGTCAAGCGATTGACCCACCCGTTCGTCCCTACCAGAAGGTGGCTACGTTCTCGAGTTGTTTAACACTTGATATTCTAATTCGTACATGAAATTGTTGCGCCCGTCACAGAAATGAAGACTAGTTTCTTTCTCTGTTCACGAGGTGATATTCTTGAAACGGCGAGCTTGCTTCTACAATGGTAAGGCCGACGGGAAAGTGTTTGACCTTATGCCCATTGGCAAAGCTCTCAATCGGATTAACGCTCTGCCTTACTATTCAAACCGTGAATTAAGATGTCCATTGCAAATACTCTTCAGCGGACTTACTCTCGGTTTTCCGGTGCTGCCTCACTGAATCACAGGCTAGGTGAAGCCATTGACACAGCAGTTCGTCTCTTACAGAAGGTGGAAACCCTCTCAAACTGTTTGACCCTCGATATTCTAATTCATGCATGAAAATTAGGTGTGCATCTACTAAAATGACTATTAAATTTAGCACCTGAAAACTAAGCATGACAATCTGGGCAGCGGGTTGGGTACACGGAGGGGAAGGTGCTGGGTAAAAAGAATGACTTTATAGCAATTGATATTTTTTTCCGACGGTTTGAGTCTCAACCTTAATATTCGTGCCGTGATTTAATGTGACTATTGCCAATACTTTTCAGCGGATTGGCTAGCGGAATATATGATTTTTGACTATCGCAATCACAGGATAGGTAAAGCTATTGACATAGCCGTTCGACTACCCAAAGACCGTGGGAGCGATCGACCTCGAGCGGACTGACACTCGATTTTCTAATTCATATATGAAAATATGGTGTTCCTCTGCTACAGGTGTCTACCAAATGGTTTCCTTGGGCAGTAAGCATGGGTCCCGCTACAGCGTGTTAGGTTCTAGTAAGGTAATGAATTGGGTAAACGGAATGACGCTACACCAATTGGTGATGTTCTCCGACGGTTTAACTCTTTACTTTAATATTAAAACCACGAATTAATGTGTCTGTTGCCAAAATAGTTCAGTGCACTTACTCCCGGTATACCAGGTGTGACTCTTGGAATTACCGTATAGGTGAAGCTATTGACCTGGCCGTTTGTCTCTCACTGATCGTGGTTACGTTCCCGAACGGTTTGACTGCCGATTTTTCTTTTCATACGTGAATATCGGGCTTCCGTCTGCTAATATGTTTACTAATTTGTGTCAGTGAACACTAATTAACACACTCGGTGCAGCGGGTTAGTTTCTCGGAAGGTAAAGCCTTTGGTAAAAGGCTCTCTTCGACGAGTGCCTCAAGTGTGGAAGATTCCCGAAGAGATGGAAGAAGGCCAGGTGGTATTGCTGCAGAAGCCTGGCAAGTCCCAGCAATCTCCGTCGGCGTACATGCTGATTTACTTGCTGGACGAGGGCAGAATATTGTTGGAGAGGGTGTTGGGCTCACAGACTGACTACCCACCTCTCAACGGTAGGTGCGGATCTGGACGATCGCCAGTTCGGTTTTAGGCAGGGACGATCGACCATCGAAACGGCTCCTGTGCGTCAAGTCCCTCTCCGAACGGGTTGATCGACAGGGTGGGGTGATGCTAGCGGCCGAGCTCGACATCGCCAATGCATTCAGCGGGATGCCCTGGTCCGGCACCGAATGCCGGACTACCTGGCAGCGATGATTCGTGACTACCTGTCGACAGGTATTTAGAATATACCGGGCGGGACGGCAGTGTCAGCCTGGTGGTGTACTGCGGGGTCCCGCAGGGGTCGGTGCTGGGCCCGATCTTGTGGGACTAAGCGTTCGACGAGGAGCTACAGGTCGCTCTCCCGGCCGGAGTGAGCGTCACGTGTTGCGCCGACGATACCCTGGTCGCGGCGAGCGAGATGAACTACGAGAAGGCACTGCGCGCCGAAGAAGGGGTGGTCGCAGTAGTTGGGGCCTTAGAACGCCTGGGATTCAGCGTCTCGCCGGAGAAGACCCAGGCCATCTGATTTCACTGCGGGAGGAAGAAGCGGATAATACCGCCCGCAAGAGGTAAAATCAGCGTGGGAGGAAAGGCCGCCCGATGGGAGGAAAAATGAAGTACCTCGTCCTCATCCTGGACGGCCGATTGACATTCGAGGACCATTTCGAGGAGCTCGCCCCCGCCTGTAGACGACGGTCGTAGTGCTGTGTCGATTGCTGCCAAACATAGGACGGCCGGGCGTGAGGGTGCGCCGACTCTACGCCGGTATCATCCGCTCGATGTCCCTGCACGGGGCACCGGTGTCGGCGGAAGAGCTGATGGCCAGAAAGAAGAACCCCGCCAATGAGGCTAGCGTTT
>NIJG01000617.1:55033-69046 GCA_002201625.1 Euglossa dilemma | reverse complement strand
ATATTTGTGATTCCGAGAGTCAAGCCTGGTATTCCTGGAGTAAATCCGCTGAAAAGTAATGGCATTAGACACCTTAATTCACGGGTTTAATATTAAAGTATGGCGTTAATCCATTTGAGGATGTTACCTATTGCTATACAGTCAAAATGTTACCGAAGGCGTTATCTTCCGAGAAGATAACCCGTTGTAGCGGAAGAATAACTTTGTGGTCAGAGTAACAAATTAGAATACATTTTAGTGACGCGGCATTAATTTTGCGTGTGAATTGAATAATCGCGTCTCAAACCTTTCGAGAACGATCCCGTCGTCTTTAAGGGATGAGCAGCTAAGTCAATAGCTTTACCTATCCTAACACTTAGATAGTGAATCCAGGTATTCCGGGAGTCAATACGATGAACAGTATTGGAAATAGACACCTTATTTCGCGGTATGAATATTAAAGCATACCGTCAAACCGTTTGAGATCGTTACCAATTTCTATACAGTCAAACGTTTTACCGAAAACCATACCCTTCGAAAAACTACCACGCTGTATGGAGAGTATAACTTCGTGTGCAGGGAATCAAATTAGCATTAAGTTCAGTTACGGGCACATTAACTTCATGTACGAAGTAGAAAATTTTGGGCCAAACTGATCGAGATCGTTGCCACTTTCTGTTAGAGACGAACGGCTAAGTCAATAAAATCATCTACCATGTCATTCCGAAAGTCAAACCTGGTATTCCGGGAGTCAATACGCTGTACACTGTTGACAATGGATACCTTAATTCACTGTTTGCATATTAAAGTATAGCGGGAAACCGTTTGAGAACGTAACCTACGGATACAAAGTCATACCTTTTACCGAAGACGTTACCCTCCGAGAACATGACCCGCTACAAAGAGAGCATACTTTCGTGTTCAGAAAAACAAACTTATTGCACATTTTAGTGCCGGCCACCTTAATTTCATGTATGCATTATATAATCGAGAGTAAAGCCTTTGGAGAACGTTAATAACCTTCTTGAGAGTCGCACGGGTAAGTCAATAACGTCACCGATACTGCGATACCCAGAGTCAATCCAGGTGTTCCCGAAGTAACTTCGAGGAACAGTATTGGCAATACACACTTTAATTCTCGGAACAAATATGAACGTACAGATTCAAACCGATATAGAACGTTACATATTGGCACTGAGTAAAACATCTATCGAAACCCATTCCTTCCGAGAACCGAACTCGCTGTATCGAGATTATATCTTCGTGTTCAGTATAAGACATTAGTATGCGTTTCCGTGACTGGTACCTTAATTTCATGTATGAAATGAGATATCGGGTTTTAAACCGTTGGGGAACGTAACCTACTCGTATACGATCAATCTTTTTATCGAAGGCCGTACTGTTCGTGAACCCGAGCCCACTGTTGGGAGTGTCTTGCTTAGTGTTCGTGGAAACAAAATGGAAGACATTTTAGGGCCGGTCACGATTATTTCATGTATGAATTAGAATTCCGAGGGTCTGACCGTTCGAGACCGTTACCACCTTCTTTCAGAGTCGAAAGGCTATGTCAATAGCTTCGCCTATCCTTTGATTCCAAGGGTCATGCCAGGTATTCCGGGAGTAAATGGGCTGTACAGTATTGGCAATAGACACCTCAATTCCGGGTTTGCATATTAAAGTATAGAGTCAAACAGTAGAAGAACATTACCAACTGTCATAAAGATATTTCTTTACCGAATACCTTATCACCGAGGGCGTATCCTGCTGTCGGGTGTGTCTTGCTCAAACCGTTCGAGAATGATCCCACCTACTTTCTGATTCGAACGGCTAAGTCAGTAGCTCCACCTATCCTGTTATGCCGCCGGTCAGACCTCGTATTCTGGGATTGAGTCAGCTGAGCAGTGTTGGCAATAGACACATTAATTCGGTCTACGAATATTAAAGTAGGGACTAAAACCGTCGACGAACATTACCAATTCGTTTCAAGTCATTCTTTTTACTGAATGCGTCACGTTCCGCAAACCTAGCACGCTGTAGCGAGTGCCTTGCTTATTGTTCACGGAAACAAGTTAGTAGACACTTTAGCGGAAGGACACCACATTCGTGTGTATAAATGTCAACATCGAGAGTCAACACGATCGAGAATGTGATCAGCATCTTTGAGCGTCGCACAGCTAAGTCAATTTTTTCGCATATCCTGTGAATCCGAGAGGCAAATCAGGTATTCGAGGAACAAATCCGCAGAACACTATTCGCAATTGACACCTTCAATAACTATGTAAATAGAAAAGAAGGGAATCAAACCGTTGTAGGACGTGACATATTGGTATAGAGAAAAATTTTTTACCGAAGGCTTTACTGTCTGAGAAGCTAATCCGCTGTAGAGAGGGTTTTTTTCCGAGTAGTCGTGAAGTTAAATTGGTAGACATATTACCAGACGGATACGACATATTCTAGTATGAATAGCAAAATCGAGAGTCCAACCTTTCGAGAACGATCCCACAGTCTTTACAGAACGAACGGCTAAGTCAACGGCATCACCAATCCCGATATTTCGATAGCCAAACGAGGTATTCCGGGAGTAAAACGGCTGAACAGTATTGGCAATTGACACCTTACTTCACAGTATGAATATAAAAGTAGAGAGACAAGCCGTCGGAGATCATTAAGAATTGCTAAAAAGTAATTTCATATTGAATACCTTGCCTTTCTGGAACCTAACCCGCTGAAGCGAGTATCGTGCTTAGTGCTCACGGAAACAAATTATTAGACATTTTAGAAGGCGGACACGCTAATTTCATGTATCAGTAGGAAGATCGTGAGTCAAACCGTCCGGGAATGATACCACCTTCTCCGAGAGTCGAGCGGCAACGTCAGTAGCCTCAACTATCCTGTGATTCCGAAAGTGTATACAGGCATTTCGGGAGTAAATCCGCGGAAATGTAGAGACAATATACTCCCCAATTAGCGGTTTGGTCATTCGAGGGACAAACCGTTCGAGATCAATGCCGCCATCCTTCAGAATTGAACGACTAGGTCAATACTTTCACCTATCAGGAGATTCCGTGAGTGAAACCAGTTATGCCAGGAGTAAATCCGCTGAACAGTATTGGCAATTGACAACTCAATTCTCGTTATGAATATTAAAGTCCAGACTGGAGCCGATGTTGACCGTTACTTATTGGGATACAGTCAAAATTCTTCATGAAGGACGCACCTTCCGAGAAAACTATCCCGCTGTAGGCAGCGTCTTCCTTAATGTTCACGCAAACAAGTTAGTATACATTTTAGCAGATGGACACCGTAGTTTCATGAATGAGTAGCAAAAGCGACAGACATACCAGTATATCCATACAGTATATCCATTAGACATTATTGGTAGTAGTGACCTTAATTCGCGGTGTAAATGGCATACTACAGGCTCAATCCGCTGTAGAACCTTACATATAGGTATAGAGTAACACTTATTACCGAACGTCTTACGATCCGAGGACCCTACTCGCTGCTGATATTGTCTATCTTAGCCTTCACGTGATAAAATTAGTAGACATTGTGGTAGACGGGTAATTTACTTCCATACATGGGTACGAGGATCGAGTGCAAAACCGTTCTATAACGTTACCGCCTTCGTTGTGAGGCTAATGGCTATACTCAATAACCTCACCTGTACTGTGATCCGGACGTCAAACCTGGTATACCGGTAGTGAATCCGCAGATCACTATTGGCAAAAGTCACCTTAGTTCACGGTATAAATATTAAATTAGAGAGCCAGACCGTTTTCACCCATTATCAAATTGTGTAAAATCAAACATTTTGCCGGATACCTTAGCTTCCCAGAACCTAACCCGCTGTAGCAAGTGCCCTGCTTAGTGTTCATGAAAACAAATTAGCAGACAATTCAGCAGACGGACACTACAGTTTCATGTATCAATAGGAAGATCGAGGGTCATACCAACCCAGAACGATACCAGCATCTTCGAGCGTAGAATAGCAACGTCAACAGCTTAAGCTATCCCCTGATTCCGAGGGTCAGTCCTGATATTCCGGGAGTCAATCCACAATGCAGAACTACAAACGGACACGTGAATTCACGATATGCATATCAAAGTAGAGCGCTAAACCTTTGTAGTACGTTATCCTCTGTTATAGTGTCAAACTCTTCACAGATGGCCTTACCTACTGAGAACCAAACCCACTGTATAGATAGTATATCACCGTGTTCCGAGGTACGAATAATTAGGTCGACATATAAACTCGTTCCGGTTTTTACTTTGACCATTAAAAATTATACGTGAANCGCCGGACCTGGAGTATAATATCGTGCTCAGAGAAAGAAATTAGTATATATTTCCGTGACGGCCACCTTAACTTCATGTATGAATTGGAAGATCGATTATCTAACAGTTCGAGGACGTTACCACCCTGTTTGAGAGTCGAACGTGCAAATCAATAGCTCCACCTATCCTGTGACTCCGAGATACAATCCAGATAATCCGAGGGTAAATCCGCAGAAGGGTATTTGCAATTTACACCTTAATTCACGGTTTGAATATTACAATAGAAGGTCTAAACTTCGGAGGACATTAATACCAAATTTACCAAACGGTAAAAAGTCAAATATTTCGCCCGATACCATGACATCCAAGAACATATCCCGCTGTATCTAGTGTCATGCATAGTACTCACGGAAACAAATTATTGGGCATTATAGCAGAAGCACACCTTAATCTTTTGCATGTACGTAATAATCGAGAATCATACCGATCGATAACTTTCCCACCTTCTGTGAAGACGCACGGCTATGCCAACAGTTTTACGTATCCTGCGATTCCGAGCGTCAAGCCAGATATTCCGGGAATAAATCCGCTGGACTGTATTAGCAATAGAGACCTTACTCCACGGTTTGAATATTAATGTAGAGCGTGAAACCGTGTGAGAAAGTTTCCAGATGGTATAATGGTATAATCCGCTGTATCGAATGCATATCATCGGGACCAGAGATACAAATTAGTACACATATTAGCGACGACCACCATAATTTCATGTATGAATTAGAGGATAGTGTATCATGCAGTTGGAGTACGTTGCCATCTTTTTTGAGACTCGAACGGCGGAGTCAACAGCTTCAGAAATCCTTTGAATCCGAGCGTCACACTAACTACACCAGGAGCAAATCCGCTGTACACTATTGACAATGGACACATTAGTACACTGTTTCAAAATTATTGTTGAGAGTCAAGCAGCTTGAGAACAATACCAGATGGTACAATGCCGAACGTTTTACCGAAGACATTACCGTCCGAGAAGCTAACCGGTTGTATGGACAGTATAATTTCGTGAACAGATATACAAATGAATATACATTATAATAACGGGCACCTTAATTTCGTGTATCAATTAGAAGATCTAGTCTCAAACCGTTCGAGAACGTTACCACCTTCTTTGAGACTCGAACGGCTGAGTTAATAGCTTCAGCAATCATGTCATTCCGAGAGTCAAGCCAGCTATTCCGGGAGTATACCCGCTGAACAGTATTAGCTCCAGACGGCTTATTTCACGCTATAAATGTTAAGGTACGGGGACAAGCAGATGTCTAACGTCACGTATTAGAATAGTGTCATTCTTTCTACCGAAGGCCTTACCATCCGAGATGCTAACCGGCTGCATCCAATGTAACACTTCGTGTGCTGAGACGCAAATTGGTATACATTTTCGTATCTGGCACCTTAACATCATGTACGAATTAGAAGAGCGAGTGTTAAAGTGAGTGAGAACGGTACCATCTTCCTCGAGACTTCGAATGCCTGAGACAATAACTTCACCTCTCCCTTTGGGCACCTTAATTGACGATTTAAATATTAAAGTAGAACGTCAGTCCGTTTGAGAACGTTACCACTTGTTATAAAGTCAATCGTTTTGCTGATGACCTTACCCTCTGAAAGACTAATTCGCTGTATCGAGAGTATAACGTGGTGTTCAGAGGAAGCAATTATTACACATTTTAGAGATGGGCACCATAATTTCATGTATGAATTAGAAGATCGAGTCAGCAAACCGTTCGGGAACGTTACCAGCTTCATCGAGAGCTGAACGGCTATGGCGATAGCATCACCCATCCTGCGATTCCGAGAGTCCATCCAGATATGCCGGGAGTAAATCCTCTCTGGTAAATTGGCAATTGACACCTTAATTCCCGGCAGCAATATCAAATTACAGCGTCCACCCGTTTGTGAACGTTACCAATTGGTATAACGTCTTACTCCTTATTGCATATCTTGCCTGCCGAGAGCATAACCATCAGTATCGTGGGTATAACTTCGTGTTCAGAGGAACAAACTTGTAAACATGTTAGTGACTGGAACCATAATTCCATGCATGAATTAGAAGATCGATGGACAGCCTTTTCGAAAACGTTCCAATCGTCTGTGAGCGACGACCGGATAAGTCAACAGCTTCACCTATCCTGCGAATCGGAGAGGCAAACCAGGTATTCCGGAACTTAGTCCGCAGAACAGTATGGCCAGTGGATAAATTAATTCACGGTTTCAATATTAATGTAGAGAGTGGAGCCGTTCACGAACATTACCAATTCGTACAATGTCACTCCTTTTACCGCATACCTTACTTTCTGACAAACTAACCCTCTATATCGACCGTCTTGCTTATTGTTCACGGATGCAAATTAGTAGATGTGCTAGCAGAGAAGCACTACATTTTCATGAATAAACATCCTAATCGAGAGACAAACGGTTCGAGAAAGTTGCCACCTTGATTGAGACTCCTACGGCTAATCCAATAGCGTCGCCTACCCTGTTATTCCGAGAGTCATACCAGGAATTCCTATCCGCTGCACAGTATTGGTAATTGACACCTTAATTCATGGATTCATCATTAACGTCAATTAATCAATCAATTAAAGTCAATCCATTAGAGAACGTTACATATTGCTATATAGTCAAAATTTTACCGAAGGCCTTACATACCGAGAAGCAAAGCCGCTGTATCAAGAGTATAACTTGGTGTTCAGAGAAGTCAAGTATTACCCATTTTAGTGCCGGCACCTTTATTTTCTATATCAAATAGATGGTAGAGTGTCAAACACATCGGGAACGTGACCACCATCTGTGAGAGTCGAACGGCTAAATCAATAGCCTCACGTACGCTACGATTCCGAGAATCAAACNCGGCCACCTTAAATTCATGTATCTATTAGAAGACCGAGGGTCAAGCCATACGAGATCGTTACCTCCTTCCTTGGCAGTCGAAAGGGTAAGTCAACAGCATGACCTATCCTGCGATCCCGAGAGTCAAACCAGGTATTCCGGGAGTAAATCCGCTGTACGCAATGGCATTAGATACCTTAATTCACAGTTTTAATATTAAAGTAGAGCGCCGAACCATTTGAGAATGTTACCAATTAGTATCGAGACAAACCTGTTGCCGAAAGCTATACCTGTGGCAAATATAACCCGCTGTATCCAGAGTATAACATCATGCTAAGTGTAACGCATCACTATAAATTTTAGTGACGGGCACCTTAATTTCATGAATGCATTCGAAGGTCGAGTGCCAAGCCGTTGAGAACGGTAGCACCTTCTGGCATACTCAATAGACGCACCTATCCTGTAATTCAGAATGTCTAACCTGGTATTGCGGGAGTAAATCCGCAGAATAGTATCGGCAAGGGGCACCTTAATTCACGGTTTGAATATTAAAATTGTGCCTCAAACCGTTTGCGAACATTACCAATTTTTATAAAGTCAAACATTCAACCGAAGGCCTTACCTTCCGCGAACCTCAACGCCTTCACCGAAAGTAAAGATTCGTGTTCAGAGAAAGAAATTAGTATTCATTTCAGTGAGGACCTCCATAACTACATGTATGAAATAGAATGTCGAGGATCAAATCGCTCCAGAACGTTGCCACTTTCTGTGAGAGAGGAAGGGCTAAGTCAATAGCTTTACCTATCCAGTGATTCGGAGAGTCAAACGAAATATTCCGGTAATAAATGCGATGTACACTATTGGCAATACATACCTTAATCAGCGGAGTCAATATTCAAATAGAGCGTCACACCGTGCGAGAACGTTACTAATTGCTATAAAGTCAAACGTTTTACCGAATGCCTAACCGACCGAGAAGCTAACAAGTCGTTTCGAGTGGATAACTTCGTACTCAGAGTTCGAAATTGGTATCCATTTCAGTGACGGAACCTTAACAGCTTTACACAAATTGGTAATTTTGACAGACGATTTGACGGCCTGCTTTCATATTCGAACCGCGTATTAAGGAGTCTATTGCCAATTATGTTCAGCAGATTTACGCCTGTAATACCTGGTCTGACTCTCGAAATCACTGGATACGTGAACTACTGACTTATCCGTTCGACTCTGAAGGAGGGTGGTAACGTTCTCGAGCGGTTTGGCCCTCAGTGTTCTAATTCATACATGAAGTTAAGGTGCCCGTCACCGAAATGAATACTAGTTTCTGTCTCTGTACACGAACTTATACTCACGGTGAAGCCGGTGAGGTTCGCGGTATGTTAGACCTTTGATAAACCGTTTGACTTTAAACCAATTGGTAACGCTCCAAACGATTTAACGCACTACTATCATGATAAATCTGTAAATTATGGTGACTATAGTCAAAACTGTTCAGCGGATTTACTCCCGCAATACCTGGATTTACTCTCGGAATCTAGGGATAAGTGAAGCAATTGACTAAGGCGTTCGACTCTCAAACAACCTGGTATCGTTCTTGTACAGCTTGGCACTCGATCTTCTAACTCATGCTAGAAGTTAAGGTGCTCGTCCTTAAAGGGCATCCTAGATAATACCGCTGAACACGGTATTATTCTCTCGATGTAGCGGGTTAGTTTTTCGGATGGTAAGGCATTCCGCAAGGAGATTGACCCTACACAAATAGGTAATGTTCTACTACTGCCGGTCGGACAACTTTAATATTCAAACCGTGAATTGAGGTGTCTATTGACAATGTAGTTCTGCGGACTTACTCCTGGAATATCAGGTTTCACTCTTGGAATCACCGGATGGATGATGCTGTTGACACAGCCGTTCGTCTCCCAAACAAGGTGGCAACGACCTCGTCGGGCATGACTCCCTATATTCTAATTCATGCATGAAATTGCATTGCCTTCACTAAAATGTGTACTAATATACTTCAATGAACACGAAGTTACTCTCGATACACCGGCTTTGGTTCACGAAACGTAAGGTAATCGTTACAGAAAAGGGCTTCATTCCTATTTGTAACTATCTACAATGTGTTGACGGTCTGCCTTAATATTCATACCGTAAATTAAGGGGGCTATTGCCAATACTGTACGGGGCATTTAGTTCAGGAGTACCTGGTTCTGCTCTCAGAAGCACAGGATAGGTGCTGATATTGACTTAGCCGTTCTACTCTCAAAGATGGTGGTAACGTTCCCGAACGCTCTGACACTTGATCTGCTAAGTCATACATGAAATTATGGTGCACATCACTAAAATGTAAACTAGTTCGTACCTCTATACACGGAGTTATACTCCCGGTACAGTGAGTTAGTTTTTCGGTGAGTAAGGTATCCTGCAAGAAGTGTGTCCCTACACATGTATGCAATGTTCTACAACGGTTTCAGGGCCGGCTTATAATATTCAAATGGTGAATTATCGAGTCTATTGCCCGTACTCTTGAGCGGATTTACTTCCGAGATACCTGGTTTGCCTCCCGGAAGCACTGGACAGGTGAAGCTGTTGACTTATCCGTTCGATACCCAAAGAAGATGGTTACACTCTCGAACGGTGTAACTATCGATATTCTAATTCATATATAAATTTAAGGTGCCGTCACTTAAATGTTGGCTAATGAGCTTCTCTAAACACGAAGTTATACTCCCGATACGGCAGATTGGCCTCTCGGGCGGTTGGCTCTTGGTAAACCGCTTGACCTTATACAAATTGGTAACTTTCGTGAACGGTTTGACGCTCTACATTAATATTCAGTCCGTGAATTAAGACTATCATTACCAATACATTTGAGCGAATTTATTCCCTGAATAAAAGGTTGTACCTTCGGAATCACAGTATGGGTGATGCTATTGACGTAGTTGCGCGACTCTCAACGATTGTTGTACAGTTTCCGTCCGGCTTGACTCTGGATTTTGATATTCATATATGGAAATAAGGTGTTCGTCCGCTATAATGTCTACTAGTTTGTTCTCTTAAACATTACGTTGGACACTCCGTACAACGTGCTAAGCTTCTCGGGAGATAACGTCTTCGGCAGAAACTTTGACTCTATACGAAAAGGTAACTTTCTACAAGGGTTTGATGCTCTACTTTTACATTCAAACCGTGAATTAAGGTGTCGATTGCCACTCTCGGAATAGCGGATGACTTTCGGAATTACAGGATAGGTGAAGTTACTGACTTAGCCGCTCGACTGTCAAAGAAGTTGGTATTGTTCTCCATATGTATGACATTCGATATTCTGATTTATACATGAATTTAGTGTGCTCGTCACTAAAATGTATACTAATTTGCTTCTCGGAACACGAAGTAATACCCGCGATACAGCGGATTAGCTTCTCGGAAGGTAAAGTCTTCGGGAAACAGTATGACACTATTGCAATTTGTAACGTTCAAGAATGGTTTAACTCTGTTCATTAATATTTATTTCATGAAATAGCGTGTCTAATTCCAATACAGTTCAGCGGGTTTTGTCGCTGAATACGTGATTTGACTCTCGAAATCGCAGGATACGTAGAGCTATTGACTTAGCTGTTCGAACATATGAGTGGGCGGTAACGTTCACCAACTGCTTGACCCACGATCTTCTAATTCAAGCCCGATGGTAAGGTGCCCATCACTGAAATGAACAAGTCTGTTCCTCTGAACATGAAGTTATACCATCGATACAGCGGGATAGCTTTTCGGAGGATAGGGTCTTGGGTAAAACGTTTGATGTTCTCAAACGGAGTGATGCTGTGCTATAATACTGAAACCGTGAATTAAGGCGTCTATAGCACATACAGTTCAGCGGATTTGCTCCAGGAATATGTAGTTTGACTCTCGGCATCGAAGGATACGTGAAGAAATGGACTTAGCTGTGCGACTTTCATAGATGGTGGTAACTTTCCTTAGCGGCATGACGCTCGATCTTCTTATTGATAATGAAATTAAGGTGCCCGTCACAAAAATGATTTTTAATTTCATGCTCAGAACACGAAGATATACTCGGCATGGTGGGTTGCCGTCTACTAAGGTTGGGCTATCTGTAAAACTTTTGACTCTGTACCAATAGGTGACGTTCTACAACGGTTAGTCTGTCTGATTTTATGTTCAAACCGTGAATTAAGACGTCTATTACCAATATTGTTCAGCGTGTTTACTCCCGCAATACGTGGTTTGTCTCTCGGAATCACAGTGTAGGTGGAGCTATTGACATATGCGTTCGAATCTCAACGAGGATGGTAACATTCTCGAAAGATTTGTGCCCTGATCTTCATATTCATAATGAAATTAAGGTCTCTGTCCCTAAAATGTATATTGGTCTGATCCTCTGAATACGAACATATACTCTCGATGAAGCGAATCAGGAAAGAAAGGTACGGTCTTCGGAAAAAAGTTTGACGCTATGCCAGTAGGTAACGTTCATCAACAATTTGACGATCTGCATAAATGTTCAAACAGTGAACTGAAGTGTCTATTGCCAATACTGCTCAGGGGATTTACTCCCGCGGTACCTGATTTGAATCGCTGAATCACGGGATTGGTGATGCTACTGAATCAGCCGCTCGAATCTCATTGGAAGTGGTAACGTTCTTGACCCGTTTGGCCCTCGACCTTCAAATTCATGCATCAAATTATGGTGTTCGTCACTGAAATGAATACAAGTTTGTACGCCTGAACACGTCGTTATACTTCTGATACTGCGGGTCAGTTGATCGGAGGGTAAGGCATTCTGTAAGAACATCGAACCTACACGAACAGGTAATGTTCTACAACGGCTAGGCGGCTTGCTTTAATATTCAAACCATGAATAAAGGTGTCAATTGCCAATAACCGTGAGGGGATGTATTCTCGGATTACCTGGTTTATCTCTCGAAATCACAGAATAGGTGGAGCTATTGACTTATCCGTTCGACGGTCAAAGCAACTTTCAAGAGCGGTTTGGCGCTGAACCGTATAATTAATACGTGAGGATAAGGAGCCAGTGACGGAAATGAATACTAATTTCGTTCTCTATACACCAAGTTATACTCTCGAAACGGCAGGTTATCTTCTCCGAAGGTAAGGCTCTCCGTAAAAGTATTGTCTCTATACCAACAGGTTACGCTCTCGAATGGTTTGACGCTCTACTTTAACCGTTAATTAAGGTGTCTATTGCCAAAACGCTTCAGCGGACATACATCCGGAATACCTGGTTTTTCTCTCGAAATCACGGGATAGCTGAAGTTTCTGACCTAGTCGTTCATATATCACAGAAGTTAATAACTTGCACAATCGGCTTGACCCTCGAACTACTCATTCATACATGCAATTATGGTATCAGTAACTAACATATACGTTTATTTGTTTCTCTGAACACCTAGTTATATTCACGTCAGAGCGGGTTAGGGTCACGGAGAGAATGACGCTGGTTATGAAGTTTGACTCTCTACCAATAGCAAACATTCTACATCGGTTTTA
The DNA here is from genome assembly GCA_002201625.1 of Euglossa dilemma. NCBI lineage: Eukaryota > Metazoa > Arthropoda > Insecta > Hymenoptera > Apidae > Euglossa > Euglossa dilemma. The sequence goes on along the minus strand of NIJG01000617.1, from coordinate 56,377 downwards.
CTCTGTACATTGCCAAAACTATTGCCAACAGTGCTCAGCGGATTAACGCCCGGAATACCGGGTTTGACTTTCGGAATCACAGGATAGGTGAAGCTATTGACAGAGCTGTTCGATTCCCTACGAAGGAGGTAACGTTCTGGAAGAGTTTGGCACTCAATCTTCTATCTTATACATGAAATTAATGTGCCCAGCAGAAAAATGGATACTAATGTCCTTCTCTGAACACGAGGATATACTCTCGATACATCGTAATTCTCCTCGGGAGGTATGGACATCGAAAAAATGTTTGTATGTATACCAGTGGGTAACGTTCAACAACGGGTTGACCGTCTGCATAAATATTCAAATCGTGAATTAAGGTGTCTATTGGCAATACAGTTCAGTCAATTTTCTTCCGGAATACCTAGTTTCACTCTGGGAATCCTAGAGTAGGTGATGCCATTTATTTAGCCGTTCGATTCTTGAAGGAGGTAACATTCACCGCCGGTTTGACGCTCGATCTTCTGATTCATAATGATCTTTAGGCACACCTCACTAAAATGTGTACTATTTTATTTTTGTGAACAGGAAGTTATTCTCTCGCTACAGGGCGTTTGGTTCTCGGAAGGTATGGTAACCCGCTGTAACAAGTGACTTGCCTAATGTCCGCGGAAACATATTAGTAGACATTATGGCTGAATTTCAAACATGCATTAGAAGATCGAGAGCCAAACCTTTCGAGAACGTTCCCACCTCTTTTGAGAGTCGAACGGCGAAGTCAATTGCTACACCTTTCCTGTGATTCCGAGAGTCAAATCAGGAAATCCGGGAGTAAATGCCCTGTTCATTATTGGCAGCAGATAACCTTATTTCACGGTATGAATATTAAAAGCAGACCCTCATGCCGTTGTAGAACATTACCTATGTGTGTAGTATCAAACATCTTGCAGGATGCCTTACCCTCCGAAAAACTCACTCGCTGTATCGGGTGCATAATACCGTGATCAGAGGTACGAACTAGTATACATTTTAGTGACGAGAACCATAATTTCATACCTGATTTAGAAGTTCGATTGTCAGACCGTTCGGGATCGTTATCACCTTCTTTAAGTGTTGAACGGCTGTGTCAATAGCATCACACATACTGTGATTCCGAAGGTGAAACCAGGTATTCTGAGTGTAAATCCGTAATACAATATTGGCAATGGACACCTTAATTTACGATATAAATAGTAATATGGAGATTCAAACCATCGTAGAATGATACTTTCTTGTATAGGGCCAAAGTTTTAATAGGATACGATACCCTGCGAGGACCTAACCCACTGCAGCAGGTGTCATGCTTAGTGCTCACCGAAACAAATT
>NIJG01000617.1:7761-48573 GCA_002201625.1 Euglossa dilemma | reverse complement strand
AAGGTCTTCGGCAAATCGTTTGACTTTATAGCAATTCGTTACAACCTACAACGGTTCGACGGTGTACATTAATATTCAAACCATGTATTAAGGTATATATTGCCATTACTGTTCATCGTATATACTCCCGGAATACCAGGTTTGTATCTCGGAACGCCGGATAGGTGAAGCTATTGACCTTAACGTTCGTCTCTCATGGAAGGTGGCACATTCTCGAGCGGCTTGCATCGGATCTCCTTATTTGTAATGAAATTAAAGTGCCCGGCACGAAAATGAATACTAATTCGTCCCTGTGAACACAGTGTTATATTCCAGACACTGCGAGTTTGCTTCTCCGAATGTAAGGCCGTTCGTAATGTGTTTGACTTCACACCAATTTGCAACACTCTCAAACGGATTGACGGTACATTTTTATATTCAGATTGTGAATTGAGGTGTCTCTTATCAACAGTGTTCAGCTGATTTACTCCTGGAATACCTGGACTGACTTTCGGAATGACAGGATAAGTGAAGCTATTGTCTCAGCTGTGCGATCCTCAAGGGAGGGGGTAACGTTATGCATCGCATTGCCTCTCGATGCTGATATTAATACAAAAAATGTGGTGTCGTCCGCTAGAATGTCTACTAATTTGTTTCCGTGAGCACTGAGCATGACACTCGCTACAGCGAGACATTTTCTGTGAAGGTAATGTATTCGGTAAAAAAAAGGACTTTATACCAATTAGTAATGTTCTCCAAAGTATTGACTCTCTACTTAAATATCCATACCGTGTATTAAGGTGTATATTGCCAGTACTGTTCAGCATATTTGTTCACGGAAATACTGGTTTGACTCTCGGAATCACAGGATAGGTGAAGCTATTGCCTCAGCGTTTCGAGTCCCACAGAAGGTGGTACCTTTCTCTAATGGTCTGACTCTCGAACTTCGAATTCATACCTGAAGTTAAGATTGACGTCGCTAATATGCATACTAATTTGTATCTCCGAACACGAAGTCATATCCTCGATACAGCGGGATCGGTTCTCGGAAGTTGAGGCCTTCCGTAAATAGCTCGACTCTATACCAATAGGTAACGTTCTGCAACGTTTTGGCTCTGAACTTTAATATTCATACCGTGAATTGAGGTGTCGATTGGTAATTCTGTACAGCAGAATTAGTGTCGGAATACGAGGTTTGGCTCTCGTAATGACAGGGTAGGCGGAAGCTGTTGACATATCCATTCCATTCCCAAAGAAGTTTGTAACGTTCTCGAACGGTTTGGCCCTCGACTTTCGAATTCATATCTGATAGTAAGGTGGACGTCACTGAAATGAATACTAACCTCTTTCCGTGAACACTGAGTTATACTCGCGATCAAGCGGGTGAGGTTCGCGGATGGCAGCGCCTTCGGTAAAGCGATTGACTTTATTGCAATTGGTAACGTTGACTAAAGATGTGACGCTCTACTTTAATATTCAAACCGTGAACAAAGTTGCCTCATGCCAGTAATATTCAGCGGATTTACACCCGGAACATCTGGTTTGACTTTCGGCATCGCGGGGTGGGTGAAGCTATTGACATAGTCGTTCATCTCCCACGTACGGTCGTATTGTTCTCGAACGGGTTGACCCTCGATCTTCCTATTCATACAAGCAATTAATGTGCCAGCACTAAAATATATAATAATTTGTTCCTCTTTGTTTCTCTGAACACGAAGTGATACAATCGATACAGCGGTTTATGTTCTCGGAAGGTAAGGCCTTCGGTAAACAGCTTCAGTCTATACCAGTAGGCAGCGTTCTACAACGGTTTGTCTTAGTTCTTTTATATTGATACGGTGAATTGCGGTGTTCATTCACAATTCGGTACAACGAATTTGCTCATCGATTATCTAGTTTGTCTATTAGAATCACAGTACCGGTGGAGCTACTAACCTATCTGTTCGACTCTCAAAGAGGGTGACATCTTTCTCGAACGGTTTGACCACTGATATTCTTATTCATTCATGAGGTTAAGGTGCCCGTCCCTAAAATGAACACTAATTTCATTATAGATGAAATTGCGGCGCTCGTCGCAGAAATGAAGACTAATTTTTTTCAGTGAACACGATGTTATAATCTCGAAACGGCGAGTTTGCTTCATCGAAGGTAAGGCCATCGGTAAAGTGTTTGACGTCATACCAATTGGCAATGCTCTCAAACGGTTTCACGCTCTACTGTAATATTCAGACAGTGAATTATGGTGTCTATTGAAAATACCTTTCAGCTTATTTACTCCCGGAATACCTGGTTTGACTCGCCGGATCGCAGTAGAGGTGAAGCTGTGGACCTAACCGTTCGACTTTCAAGGAAGGCGGTAATGTTCTCGCACGGTTTGACCATCGATCTTCCTACTCATACATGAAAATGAGATGTCCGTGTGCTATAATGTCTACAAACTTGTTCCTGTGAAACAGAATTATGACAATCGCTACAGCCGGTTTGCTTTTCGGAAGTTAAACCATTATGTATAAGTAACGAAATTATACCAATTCGAATAGTTGTCCGACGGTTTGACTGGCGATAGCACTGAGTAGGCGACGATATTGACATAGCTATGCGATCCACATGGAGGGTGGTATCGATATCGAAATGTTGACTCTCGATTTTTCGATTTATGCATGAAAACAATGTGACCGTCTACTAAAATGTCCACTAATTTGGTTCCGTCAGCAGCAAGCAAGACACACCCTACAGCGGTTTAAGATTCTCGAAAGTTAATGTATTCGGTAAGAAGAATGAATTTGTAACCATTGATAATGTCCTGTGACGATTAGAATCCATACTTCAATCCTCATTCCGTCAATTAACGTGCCGATTGCCAATACTATTCAGCTTATTTATTCAAGGAGTACCCCGCTTTTCTCTTGAAATCGCAGGATAGGTGAAGCTGTAGACTTTGCCGTTCGACTCTCACAGATAGTAGCAGCGTTCTCGAGCGGTTTGATCCTCGATCTTTAATTCGTACACGAAGATAAGGCGCCCGTCACTGAAATCAATACTGATTTTTTTCTGTGAACACGAAATTATACTCTCGATGGAGCCGGTGATGTTCTCGGAAGGTGAGGCCTTCGGTTAAACGTTAAACATTATACCAATTGGAAACGCTCTCAACCGATTTGACGATCAACTGTAATATTTAATCCGCGAATTAAGGTGCATATTGCCAGAACCCTTCTGTGCACTCTCTCCGGGATCACCTTGTTTGACTCTACGTACCACAGGATAGGTGAATTTATTGACTTATCCTTTCCACTCTCAAAGAAGACAGCAACGTCCTCGAACTGTTCGACCCTCGATGTTCTAATTCATACACGAAAGCAAGGTGCCCATTTCTGAAATGAATACTATTTTCATTTTCTGAACACGAAGCAATGCTCTCGATACAGCGGATTAGGGGCGTGTATTTTCGGCGTGTATGGTCTCCAGTAAAACGTTCGACTATATACCAATTGGCAATGCACTCAAGCAGCTTGACACTCTACTTAATTATTCATAGCGTGAAATAAGCTGTCCATTGCCAATACTGTTCAGCCTATTAGACGCGGAGTACCTGGTACGTCACTCGGAATCATAGGATAGTTGGATCAATTGACTAATGCGTTCGACTCTCAAAGAGGGTGGTAACGTTCTCAAACGGATTGACCATCGATCCTTTAATTCACACGTGAAGTTACGTTGCCCGTCACTAAAACGTGTACTTATTTGTTTCCGTTTACACTAATCAATAACCTCGCTGCAGCGGGTTAGGTTCTTGGTAGGTATGGCAATTGATAAAACGATTGAAGTTATACCAACTGGTAGCCTTCTCAAACGGATTCACGATCTACTTTAATATTCAAACCGTGAATTAAGGTGTCTATTTCCAATACTGATCGGCGGATTGACTCCCGGAATACATGGCTTCACTCTTGGAATCATGGTATACGTCAAGCTATTGACTTAGATATGCCTCTCGGAATCTCAGGATTGGTGAAGCTATTGATGTAGCCGTTCGTCTCCCACAGAAGGTGGTAACGTTGACTTTCGGTTTGACACACGATCTTCTAATTTATACATGATGTTAAGGTGCTCGTCACTGAAATTCATAGTAATTTCTATCTCTGTACCCGAAGTTATACTCTTGATACAGGTTGTTAGTTCTTCGGAGGGTAATATCTTCGGTATAACGATTGACTTTATAGCAATCGGTAACGTTCTCAAACGGTATGGCGATCTACATTAATATTCAATCCACGAATTGAGATGCCAATTGCCAAAACTGTTCAGCGGATTTACTCCGGGAATACCTGGTTTGATTGTCCGAATCACAGGATAAGTAAAACTATTGACATAGAGGTCGGTCCCTCACTGATAGTGGCAACGTTCTCGAGCTGTTTGACCCTGGTTCCACTGAATCATACATGAAGTTATGGTGCCCGTCACTAAAATGAATACTAATATCGTACTCTGAACACGAAGTCATACTCTCGACGACGCTGGTGAGGTTCCCGGAAGGTAAGGCCTTCGGTAATACTTTTGACCTTATATAAATTGGTAACGCACTCATTCGGTCTGACGCTTCGCGTTAATATTCAAACCGTGAATTATGGTGCCTGTTGCCAATACTGTTCAGAGCACGTACTCCCGGAGTACCTGGTATGACTCTCCGAATCACAGGATAGGTGAGGCCATTGCCTTTGCCGTACGTCTCTCACAGATAGTGGTAACGCACTGCAACGGTATGACACTTGATCGTCAAATTCATACATAAATTTAACGTACCCGTCTCAGAAATGAATACCAAATTCTTTCTCAGATCACGAAGTAACACTCTTGATACAGCGGGTTAGTTTTTCCGACGGTAAGGTATTCGGCAAAATGGTAAACTTCATAGATTTGGTTACGTTATCTAACGGTTTGGGCGATCTATTTTAATATTCATACACTGATAAGGGTGTCTACTACTTATACTGTTCAGCGGACTTACTTCCGGGATGCCTGGTTTGACTCTCGAAATCACAGGACAGGTGAAGCCTTCGACTCAGACGTACGTCTCTAAATGAGGGTGGTAACTTCCTCTGACGGTTCGAGTCTCGATGTTCTATATCGTGCATGAAATTATGTGGCCCGTTCCTAAAATGTATACCAATTTGTTTCTCTGGACATGAATTTATACTCTCACTACAGCGGGTGCTGTTTCGCGAAACGAAGATCTTCTGTACAAGCTTCGACTCCATAGCAAGTGATAACTTTGACGAAGAGTTTGACACTCGACATGCATACTTGTACAATGCATTCTGATGTGCATTGGCAATACTGCACACTGGATTGGCAACCGAAATGCCTGGCATGACCCACGGAATAACAGGACATGTAAAACTATTGACATGGCCGTCCGGCTCTGCTAACAGGTGGTGTCGTTCACGAACAGTTTGTGTCTGGATTTTCCTATTCATACATCCATTTATGTTGTCTGTGTGCTAAAATATATACCAATATGTTTTCATGAGCAGTAAGGTACGCAGTAGCTACTTCGGGGATGGTTCTAGGAATATAAGTTGATTGACAACACGTATGACTTTTTAGATATTGGCAACTATCTCAAACGGTGTGACGCTCTTTCTTAAGATTCATACCGTGAATTAAGGTGTCTATTTCCAATGCTGTTCATTGGATTCATTCCCGGTGTATCTGGTTCGAATCGCGAATTCACGGGGTAGGTGAAGCTATTGACTTAGCTGTGGGAATCTCATTGATAGTGGTATCGTTCTGGTACAGTATTCATGAAATAAACGGGGCCGTCACTAAAAGGAGTAATAGGATGTATCCCTGAATACGAACGTAAAGTATCGATACAGCAGGTTGGGATATCGCACGGTAGGGTCTTGGTTGAAGAGCTTGACGCTATAGCAACAGGTATCGTTCGACAAAGATTCGACACTCCTCTTTAATATTCGTACCGTGAATTAATATGTCCATTGGTAATACTCCACTCTGAGTTCTCTCCCGGAATACGCGATCTGACCCTCGTAATGAGAGTATAGGTGAATCTACTGATTTATCTGTTGGAATTTCGAAGAAGGTGGTAATGTTCTCGCACCGTTTGTCCCTCAATCGTCCAATTCATTCATGAAAATGTGTCCCTCAGCGAAAATGTCTATCAATTTGCACCGGAGAACACTATGCAAGCCAAACGCTACACAGGGATGGGTTCTCAGATGGTAAGGCCATCGGTATAAAGTTTGACACTATACCATTAGATATCGTGCTTCCACAGTTAGACACTACATTATTATTCATATCGCGCATTAAGGTGTCTATTTGCAATACTGTACTGACTGCCGGAATCAGAGGATAGGTGAAACAATTGACTTAGCCATTCGTCTCTCAGAGAAGGAGGTATCGTTGTCGGTCGGATTGACACTGTAGGTTCTGTTTCATACATGGCATTCACGATTTGAATATTAAAATTGAGCGTCGAACCGTTTGAGACCGATACTTACTGTTATAAAGTCTAAAGTCTTACCGAAGGCATTTCCTGCTGCTAACCTCACCCGCTTTATCGAGAGTATAACTTCCTGATCATAGAAAAAAATTAATATTCATTTCAGTGACGCGCACCTCAATTTCATGTATGAATTAGAAGATCGAGGGTCAAACCGTTCTAGAACGCTACCACCTTCCTTGAGAGACGAACGGCTAAGTATCTAGCTCACTCATACTGTGATTGTGATTGTCAAACCATGTATTTCGTGAGTAAATTCCCTGAATGTTATTTGCAATAGACACATTAATTCACGGTTTGAATTTTGAAGTACAGCGCAGACCGTTGTAGACCGATACTTATTCCTGTAGAGTCAGACATTGTTACGAAGGTCCTACCTTACGAAATCCTAATCCACCGTATCGAAAGTATAACTCCTAGTTCAGAGAACCAAGATAATATGCACTTTACTATCGCGCTCCTTAGGTCCACGTATGAATTAGAAAATCCAGGGTCAAAGCGTTCTAGTACGTCGCTACCACCTTTTAGTGTCGAACGGCTGGGTTAACAGCTTCACCTACAGTTGTGATTCCGAGAGTAAAGCGTGGTATTCCGGGTGAAAATAGGCTGAACAGTATTGGCAACAGACACGTTAATTATCGGTTTGAATTTAATGTAGAGCGTCTATAGTTTTTAGATCAACACAAATTGTTATAAAGTCAAACGTCTAACTGATGACCTCACACACCGAAAGCCTAATCCATGGTATTGTAACATCGTATTCAGAGGAACAAATTAATTTACATTTTAGTGACGGGCAACGTAATTTCATGTGTGATTTGGAATATGGAGTGTAAAACCGTTCGTGAGTGTTACCACCTTAGTTGCAAATCGAGCGCCACAGATAATAGCTACACCTGTCCTTTAATTCCGAAAGTCAAACCAGGTATTCGAGGCTTGAATACGCGGTAGGATATTGCCAATAGACACCGTAATTCACGGTACGAATATTAAAGCAGAACGTCAACCCGTTGTAGAACGGCACCAATTGAAATAACGTTTTACTCCTAACCGGATACCTTACCATTCGAGAACATACCCGCCATATCGTGGGTATAGCTTCGTTGTCAGAGAAACAAATTAGTATTGATTTCAGCGACGGGCACCTTAACTTCATGCATGAATTAGAAGATCGAGTGTCAAACCGTTCGAGAACGGTCACACCTTCTTTAAGAGTGGTACAGCTACGTCAATAGCTTCACCTACCCTACGATTCCGAGAGTTATTCCGGGAGTTTATTGGCCTTATACACTCTACATCATGGTATATATACTAATGTACATATCCAAATCGTTGTAGAACGGTACTTATTGCTATAGAGTCAAACTTCTCACAGAAGGCCTTACCATCGAGGGGCCAACCTGCTGTATCAAGAGTATAAATTCGTGATCGGAGAAGCCAGGTAATATTTATTTGAGCAACGGACTCCGTAAATTTATGTATGAATTAGAATATCGAGGGTAAAGAAGTTCGAGAACGTTACCGCCCTCTTTGATGTTCGAAGGGCTATGTCAATGGCTTAACCTATCCTGCGCTCTCGTGAGTAGAATCATGCATTCCTGCAGTAAATTCGCTAATCATACTTTGCAATAGACACATTAATTCACGGTTCGCATATTGGAGTAGAGCTTCAAACGGTATGAGAATGTCACCAGTTTGTACAAACTCATTTCTTCTACCGAATGCCTTACCCTCCGAGAACCTAACCCGCTGTGGGGAGTGTTCTGCTTGATGATGACGAAAACAAGTTAGTGGTCACTTTAGCAGACGGTCACCTTATTTTCATGCATGATCAGCGAAAGCGAAAGTCAAAGCGCTCGAGAACGTTACCACCATTTTCTAGGGTCGCACAGCTAAGTCAATAGCATAACCCATCCTGTGATTCCGACAGTCAAATGAGGTATTCCAGGATTAAATCCGCTGAACATTTGATATGCACACCTTTAATCACGGAGTGAATAATAAGTTTGAGTGTCAAAACGCCGAAAATAATACAAATTGTTATGAAGTCATTCCTCTTAACCAATACCTTACATTCCGTGTACCAAATCTGCTTTTGATATCGTCTTGCTTAGCTTTCACGTGATCAAACTAGTATACATTTTAGTGACGGGCATCGTAATTTCATTCATGAATTAGAAGATAGAGGGTCAAACCGTTCGAGAAATTTACTACGCTCTGTGAGAGTCAAACGGCAAAGTCACTGACTTCAGCTATCCTATGAATCCGTGAGTGCAACCAGGTATTCAGTGAGTAAATCCGCAGCACCGTATTGTCAATATCCAGCTTAGTTCACGGTAGTAATATTGAAGTAGAGAATCAAACCGTTTTAAACATTACCAAATGGTATAAGGTCAATCTTCTTACAGGTAACCATACGTTCCAAGAACCTAACCCGCTGCAACGAGAGTAATGCTTCGTGCGCAGAGAAACAAACTACCATACATTTTAGTCACGAGCACCTTTATTTCAGGAATGAATTTGATGATCGTGTGCCAAACAGTTCGATAACTTTACCACCGTCTCTGAGACTCGAACGGCTTAGTCAACAGCATCACCTATACTTGTGATCCCGAGAGCCAAGCGTGGTATTCCAGGAGTAAATCCGCTGAGGAGAATTGGCAATAGACACCTTAATCCACGGTATGAATATTAAAGCAGACATTGTACCCATTGTTGGACGCTGCTAATTGGTATAGATACAAACCTTTTACCGAAAGCCATACCTTGCGACAAGCAATCCCTCCGTATCGAGCGTGTAACTTCGTGTTCAGAGAAAGACGATAGTATACATTTTAGTGATGGGCATCATAAGTTGAAGTATGACTTTGGAGATATAGGGTCAAATCATGCCAGAAATATACCACCTTCTTGGAGAGACACACAACTGAGTCAATCGCTCCACCCATTCTGTGATTCCGAGAGTCAAACCAGGAATTCCTGGAGTAAATCCGCTGAGCAGTATTGGCAATGGGTACCTCAATTTACGGCACGAATATAAATGTACGCACTCAACCCGTTGTAGAACGATACCAATTGCTATAAAGTCAAACGTTTTTCCAAAGACTTTACCCTCCGAAAAATTATCCCGCTGTTTCGAGAGTGTAACTTTGTGTTCAGAGATAGAAATTAGAATTCATTTCAGTGGCGGNGCTACACCGGGATGGGTTCTCAGAGGGTAAGGCCATCGGTAAAAAGTTTGACTTTATACCAATACGTATCGTGCGTCAACAGTTAGACTCTCTTCTTTATTATTCATACCGCGCATTAAGGTGTCTATTTGCAATACTGTTAGGCGGATTTACTCCTGGAATACCTGGTTTGACTCCCGGAATCACAGGGTAGGTGAAAATATTGACTTAGCCATTCGTCTCACAGATAAGGTGGTCACGTTGTCGATCGGTTTGACACTTTAGCTTCTGATGCATACATGGAATTACGTCGAACCGAATGAGACTGTTCCCAACTGTTATAGAGACAAACGTCTTACCGATTGCCGTACCTTCTGCTAACCTCACCCGCTCTTTCAGAGTAAAACTTCCCGTTCACCGAAAGAAATTAGTATTCATTTCCATGACGGGCACCTCAATTTCATGTATGAATTAGAAGATCGAGGGTCAAGTCGTTCACGCACGCTACAACCTACTTTGATAGTCAAACGGCTAAGTAGGTAGCTTCACTTATCCTGTGATTGCGAGAGTCAAACCATGTATTTCGTGATTAAACTCCCAGAATGTTATTTGCAATAGACACATTAATTCACGGTTTGAATATTGACGGACAGCGTCAGACCGTTGTAGACGGTTACCTATTCCTGTAGAGTCTAACATTGTAACGAAGGTTCTACCATACGAAATGCTCATCCACTGTATCGAAAGCATAAATCTGTGTTCGGAGAAGCAAGATAATATGCACTTTAGTAACGCGCTCCTTAATTTCACGTTTGAATTAAAACATCCATGGTCAAAGTGCTCGAGATCGTTGCTACCATCTTTTAATGTCGACGGCTGAGTTAACAGCTTCACCTATAGCTGCGATTCCGAGAGTCAAGCCTGGTATTCCGGGAGAATATAGGCTGAACAGCATTGGCAACAGACACGTTAATTACCGGCTTGTATTTATTGTAGAGCGTCTATAGTTCTTAGATCATCACAGAGTGATATAAAGATATCTGATGACCTCACACACCGAAAGCCTAATCCATTTTATTGTAACATCGCATTCAGGGGAACAAATTAATTTACATTTTATTGACGGGCAACCTAATTTCATGTATGAATAAGAAGAATGATTGTCAAACTATTCCATAACGTTACCGACATATTTGAGAGTCGAACGGTGAAGTCAATAGCTTCACCTATCCTGCAATTCTGAGTGTCAAACCAGGAATACCGGGAGACAGTATGCTGAACAATATTGGCAATAGAACATTAATCCATGGTATGGATATTAAAGTAGATGGACAATCCGTTTGAGAACGTTACCAATTTGTGTAACGTCATACACTTTTTCGCATACCTTGCCGACCAAGAACCTAACCAGCTGTATCGAGCGTATAACTTCGTCATCAGGAATACAAAATTTGTATACATGGTAGTGACGAGCACATGAATTTCATGTATACATGAGAAGATCGAGAGGCAAACCGTTCCAAAACGTTACCACATTCATTGTGATATCGCACATCTAACACAATAGCTTAACATACACTTGTGATACCAAGAGTCAAGCCTGGAATTCCAGGAGTATATCCGTACAACAGTATTGGCAATGGACACCTAAATTCACGTTATGAATATTCGTGTATAGAGTCAAGCCGTTGGAGATCATTACCAAATTGTATAATGTCAAACTTTTTCGGATACCATGCCTTCCAAGAACCTCACCCGCGTTAGCGACAGCCTCAATTAGTGCACAACGAAGCAAGCTAGTGGACATTTTAGCAGGCGGACACCTTATTTTCATGTATGAATAAAATAATCGGGGTTCTAACGGTTCGAGAACGTGACCACCTTCTCGCGGCTCGAATGGCTAAGTCCACAGCTTTTCCTATACTGTCGTTGCGATAGACAAATCAGTTAATACGGTAATCAATCCGCTGATCGGAATTGGCAGTAGACTCCATAATTCATGGGTTCAGTATTGCAGTACAGCATCACTCCGTTGTAGAACGCCACGAATGGAAATAGAGTCAAACTTTTCAAGGAAGGCCTCACCTGCCTGAAGCTAACCCGCTGTATCGAGAGTATAACTTCGATTTGAGAGACAGTTCTTAGTAATCAACTCAGTCACAGGCGCTTTAGTTTCATGAATGAAATAGCAGATCAAGGGACAAGCAGTTCTAGATCGTTACCTCTATCCTTGAGGATCGAACAACTAAGTCATTTTCTACACCTATCCTGTGATTCCGAGTGACAAAAGAGGTATTCCCGGAGTAAATCCGCTGATCAGTATTGGCAATGGACACCTCAATTCACTGTCTCAATATTAATGCAGAGCGTTAAACCATTGTAGATCATTACCTACTAGTATAGGGTCAAACGTTTTACCGAAAGGGCGACCTTCCGCGAACTACAGCGCCTTCATCGAGAGTATATGCTCCTGTTCAGAGAAAGAAGTAAGAATTCATTTCAGCGACAGGCACCTTAACTTCATGTATGAATTCGAAGATCGAGGGTCGAACAGTTGGAGAACGTTGGCACCTTCTCCTAGTGATGACCGGTTTAGTCAATAGCTTCAGCTATCCTGTTATTCCGATAGTCAAATCTCGTATTCCGGATGTCAATCCGCTGGACAGTATGGTGAGTCAAGCCAGAAATTCCAGGCGTAAATCCACAGAAAAGTGCTGCCAGTAGATACCTTAATTCGCGGAGTGAATATTAGCATAGACCGTCAAACCGTGGCAGAACGTTACTAATTCCTATAAAGTCAAAAGTTTTACCGAATGCCTTACCGTTCGAGGAGCTAACCCGCCGTATTGAGAGTATAGCTTCGTGCCTAGGGAAACACATTAGTATACAATTTGGTGACTGGCCCCTTAATTTCATGTATGAATTAGAAGATAAATTGTAAAATCGTTCCAGAACGATACCATCTTCTTTGAGAGACGCACAACTAAGTCACAAGCTCCACCTATAGTGTGATACCGACAATCAAACACAGCAATTCCGGTAGTAAATCCGCTATACGGTATTGGCACTAGACACATTAATTCCTGTTATTATTGTTAAGGTACAGTGTCCAACCGCTGTAGATCGTTAACAATTTGTATATAGTCATTCTTCTTCCCGAAGGCCTTATACACCGAGATCCTAATCCGCCGTATCGAATGTATAACTTCTCGTACAGAAAGACATATTAGTTTACGTTTTAGCAACAGTCATCCTTATTTCAGGTATGAATTAGAAAATGAAGGGATAAAGCATTAGAGAACGATAACACCGTCTTTGAGAGTCGATCAGTTATGTGAATATCTTTACCTATCCAGTGATTCCAAGAATCAAACGTGGCACTCCGGGAGTAAATGCCCAATACAATATTGGCAATAGACACCCTAATTCACGGTATGAATATTAAAGCAAACCGTCATAATGTTATAGGACGTTGCATATATTCCTTTCAAGTCAAACCATTTACCGAAGGCATTTCCATCCTAGAAGCTTACCCGCTGTATGGAGTTTATGACATCGTGATGAGAGAAACATATTTGTATACATTTTAATGACGGGCACCTTTTATACTTACGTGAATAGAAGAACCATGAGTAAAACCTTTCGAAAATGTTGGCATATTCTTCAACACTTGAACGGCTATGTTAACAGCTTCACCTATCCTGTGATGCCAAGAGTCAAACCAGGTAATTCGCGTCTAAACCTGCTGCACATTATTGGCATGGGGCACGCAGTTTTAGGGAATTAATAGTAAAGAACAGAGTCAAAGCGTTGTAGCACGTTACCGATTGCTCTATAGCCCGACTTTTTCAGCAGGCCTTATATTCCGAGAACCTAACTCCCTGTATCGAGATGGTTTATTCGTGTTCATAGAAGCAAATTTGTACACGTTTTAGTGACGGGCACAATAATTTCATGTATGAATTAGAATATCGAGTGTCAAACCGTTTGTGAGCGATACGACCGTCCTTGGTAGCCGAACGGCTGAATCAATAGCTTCAATTATACTGTGATCCCGAGAGTCAAACCAGGTGCTACGCGAGTAAGAGGGCTGGACAGTATTGGCAATAGTATTGGCCATGTACAGAGTCATACCGTTTTAGAAGGTTACCTATAGGTAGAAAGTCACGCTTTACACCGTGGGCGTTTCTCTTCGCAAACCTAACCCGCTGCATCGAGAGTATAATTTCGTGTTCCGAAAAGGGAATTAGTATTCATTTCAGTGGCGAGCATCTTATCCGCGTGCATGAATTAGAAGATCGTGAGTCAAACCGATCGAGAACGTTACTACGTTCTCTGAGACTCGTAAGGCCAAGTCGGTAGCGCCAGCAATCCAGTGCTTGGGAGAGCCAAACCAAGTATTCAGGCAAAACATACGCTGAAAAATATTGGCAATAGGTCCCTTAATTCTCTGTATAAATATTTAGCAACTGAGTCCAATCGCCGGAGAACGTTATCAATTAAAACAATGTAATTCCTTTTAAGCAATACCTTACCATCCGAGAACCTATCCCGCTCAAGCGAGTGTCTGGCTTAATGTTCCCAGAAACAAATCAGTAAACAATTCAACAGACGGACACGTCTGATTCACGTATGGATAGCAAAATCGAGAGTCAAACTGTTCGGAAACGTTAGCAACTTTCTTGAGAGTCGTACTCATAAGTCAATAGCTTCACCAACCCTGCTATTCCGAGAGTGAGGCCAGGAAGTCCGAGAGTCTATCCTCAGTATAGTATTGGCAGTAGTCGCCTTTATTTACGGTATAAATAGTAATATACAGTATCGAGTCGCAGTAGAATGTTACCTACTGGTATAAGGTTAAACATTTTACCGGATTCCACACCCTCCGAGAACCTGTACCGCGGTAGCATGTGTCTTGCTTAGTGTTGAAGGAAACAAATTAGTAGACACATTAGCAGATGGACACTTTAAGTGCATGTACCAATAGGAATATGGAGGGTCAAATCGTCCGAATATGGTAACACCTCTTTTCACTGTCGCATCGCTAAGGCAATAGCTTCACCTTTCCTGTGATGTCGAGAGACAAACCATGTATTCCGGGAGAAAATCCGATGAACAGTATTGGCAATAGACACCATACTTCGCAGTAGGAGTATCAAAGTAGAGAGACTAACCGTAGGAGAACTTTGCCAATTGTTATGACGACAATTTTCTTACCGTACATCTTACTCTCCGCGAACGTATCCCGCTGTATAGATAACAATAACTTCTGGTTCAGGGTAGCAAATTAGTGCACACATTAGTTACGCGGGTTTTATTTTTACGTATGTATTAGAAGACCGAGTATCAAATGGATCGGGAACGTTGCTACCTTCTGTGTAGGTAGAGAGGATATGTCAATAGATTCACCTATCCTGTGATGCCTCGAGTCGATCCAGGCATTCCGGGAGTAAATCCGATGTACCGTATTGTCCTTATACCCTATTGCACGGTATTAATATTAAGGTTCTCAGTCAAACCGTTGTAACACCGTACCCATTGGTATAGAGTCAAACTTTTAGCCAAAAGACTTACCTGCGGTGAATCTAACCCACTCTATCGAGACTATATCGTCGTGACAAGTGAAACATATTACCATAAACTTTAGTGACGGGCGCATGAATTGCAGGAATGAATTAGATAATCGAGTGTCAATCTGTTCGACAATGATGTATCCTTCTATAAGAGACGATCGGCTAAGTCAATATCTTCACCTATAATGCGATTCCGAGAGTCAAACAGGTACTCCGGGATTAAATCCGCTGAACAGTATTGATTATAGACACCTCCGGTCACGGTGTACATATTAAAATAGAGCGTCAGATCGTTTCAGAACGTTACCACCCTCTATGAGAGTGGAACTGATAAGTCAATAACTTCACCAATCATGCGATTCCGAGAGTCGAACCAAGTAATCCGAGAGTAAATCCGCTGAAGAGAATTGGCAATAGATACCTTAATTCGCGGAGTGAATAATAAAACAGAGCGTCACATCGTGTGAAAACATTGTCTAATTGCTGTAAATTCAACCGATTTACAGAACGGCATGCCGATCATGAAGCAACCTGCCTTATCGAGAGTATACATATTAGTATACTATTTAGTGACATCACCTTAAATTCATGTACGATTAAGGAGATGGCGGGTCAAACCGATCGAGACAATGCCACCTTCTGTGAGAGACGAACGGCTATGTCAATAGTTTCACGTACCCGGAGATTTCCAATGTCATACCAGATATTCAGGGAGTAAATGCGCAGTACAGTATTGGCAATACATACATTAATTCGCGGAGTGAATATTAAAATGGATCGTCACACCGTGTGAGAACGTTACAAAATGCTATAAAGTCTGACGTTTCCCCGAATGCCTTACCGTCCGAGAAGCTAACACGCCGTATCGAGAGTAGAGCTACGTGTATAGGGAAATACATTAGTAAACATTTTAGTGGCGTCACCTTAAATTCATGTATGAATTAGAAGATCATGGTTCAAACCCTTTCAGAGCTTTACCACCTTCTTTGGCGATTGAACGGCTATGTCATTAGCTTCAGCACTTTTATGATTCCAAGAGTCAAATGAGGCATTCCGGAATTAAATCCGCTTGACAGTATTGACAACAAACATCCGAATTCACGGTATAAATCTTAAAGTGGATTGTCAAACCGTTTGAGAATGTTACATTTTGGTATGGACCAAACTTTCTACCGACAGTCTCACCTTCCGAGAAAATAACCCGCTGTATCGAGAGTATAACTTCGCGTTCAGCGAAGCAAGTGAGCATGCACTTTAGAGACGGGCATCTTAATCGCATGTTCGAATTACAAAATCCAGGGTTAAACAGTACGAGAACATTTTCACCGTCCTTGAGGTTCGAACGGCCAAGTCAATAGCTTCATCTATCCTGTGTTTGCGAGAGTCACAGCAGGTATTCAGGGAATACATATGCTGAAGAATATTGGCAATTGACGCCTCATATCACGTTATGAATATTAAACAATAGCGTCAAAGTGATTTAGAGCGCTGCCAATTGGTATAAAGCCAAACACTTTACCGATGGCTTTATCTTCGGAGAAGCTAACCTGCGGTTTCAAGAGCGTAACTTCGTGCTAAGAGAAGGAGACAATTCCACATTTCTGTCACGGGTGCCTTAATTTCATGTATGAATTACAAGATCGAGTGTCAACGTTCGAAGACGTTACATCCTTCTTTGAGAAACGAACGGCTGAGTCAAAAGCTTCACCAATCCTGTGATACCGAGAGCCAAGCCAGGTACTCCCGGAGAAATCTGCTTATAAGTATGGGCATTAGACACACTATTTCAATGTACGTATATAAGAGTACAGGGTCAATCCTTTGTAGAACGTTACCTCTTTGTATAGTGTCGGACTTTGTACAGACGGCCAGACCTTACGAGAACTTAACCCGCTGTATCGAGAGTATAACATCGTGTTCGGAGAAACAAATTTAAATACATATTAGCGACGGGCACCTTAATTTCATGTACGAATAAGAAGATCGAGAGTCAAGCCATTCGAGAGCGTCACCACCATCTTCAAGAGTCTAACGGCTAAATCACTAGCTTCATCGATTTTGTGATTCCGAGAGTGAAACCAGTTAATCCGCGAGTAAATCCATAACACACAACTTGCAATAGACTCCTAAACTCACGGTATGAATAATAAAGTACGGAGTCAATCCGTTGTTGAACCAAACCTATTAGTATATGGATAAACATATTACCTAAGGTCTCGGCTACCGAGGACCTATCCAACTGCATCGGGTGTCTACCTTCGTATTCGCAGAAACACATTGTTATGCACTTTAGTGACGCGCACCTTTTGTTCATGTACTGAATTAGAAGGTCGTGGGTTAATAGCCTCACATATACTGTGACTTCGAAAGTCAAACCAGGTATTCCGCGAGTAATTCCGCTGAACGGTACTGGCAATAAACACCTTAATTCACTGTGTGAATATTGATTAATAGAGTCAAACCGTGGAAGATCAATAAAAATTCGTATAAAGTCATAATATTTTCCGAATTCCTTACCTTACGAGAACCTAGCCCGCTGTAGCGTGTGTCTTGCTTAACGATACCGATACAAATTAGTAGGCATTATTGCAGAATCACACCCTATTTTCAAATATGAATTCGAATATCGGGTGTCAAATCATTCGAGATCGTTACCACCTTCCCTGAGAGTCGAACGGCTACGTCAATAGCTTCACATACAGTTGTGATTCCGAGTGCCTAGCATGACATTCCAGGACTAAATCCGCTGAAAACTATTGGCTTTGGGCGCCTTAATTCACAATTTGCATACCAAAGTATAGCGCTTGAGAACGATACCAATTGGTACAATGTCATACTCCTCACCGGACACTTCACATTGCAAGAACCTAACCCGCTGTAGCGATTATCTTGCGTAGTGCTCACGAAAACAAATTTTAGGACATTTTAGAAGACAGAAACCTTATTTTCATCTATGAATAGGATAATCGAGAGTCAAACCGTTCGAGAACGATCCCACATTCTTTGAAAATCGCATGACTAAGTCAATATCTTCACCTATCCTGTGATTCCAAGAGTCAAGCCATGTATTCCGGGAGTAAATACGCTGATCAGTTTTGGCCATAGACACCTCAATTCAAGGTATGAATAATAAAGTAGAGAGACAAACCGAGGATGAACGTTACGTACTGATATAGAGTCAAACTCATTATCGAAGGCCATAACTTCCGAAAGCCTATCGCATTATATCCAGAGTATAGCTTCCTGTTCAGACGAAGAAATTTGTATACACTTTAGTGACGGGGACCTAGATCCCATGTATGAATTAGAAGATCGATTGTCAATCCGTTCGATAACGTTATCCACTTCATTGAGAGTGGCGCAGCTGGGTCAATAGCACCAGCTATCCTGTGATTCGGAGTGTCAAACCAGTTATTCGGGGAGTCAAAGCGTTGGGGTACATTACGAATTGGTATAACGTCATTCCTTTTACCGAATTTCCTACCTTTCGTGAAACTAACCCGTCGTGTAGAGAGTATATCCTCATGTTCAGACGACCAGATTATTTAACATCTTAGTGAAGGGGACCTTAATTTCACTATGGCCAAGAGAATCTTATGTCAAACCGATCGAGGCCGTTACCACCTTCCATGATATTCCTATAGCTAAAAGAATGGCTTCACCTATCCATACGATTCCGAGAGTCGATCCAGATATTCCGGGAGTAAATCCGCTGCATATTATTGGCAATATTTACATTAGTTCGCGGAGTGAATATTAATATAGAGCGTCGAAACGTTTGAGAACGTTACCAATTGCTATAAAGTCAAACGCTTTAACAAAGACCATAACCTCCGAGAGCATAACCCGCTGTAGCCTGAGCCCAATTTATTGGTCACGGAAACAAATTGGTAGACTAACTTTCAGGCGGACACCACACTATCGTGAATAAATATCAAAATCATGAGCCAAACCGATCGAGATCGTTACCACATAGACTGCGACTCGAACTGTCAAGTCAGTAGCTTCACCTGGCCTGTGATTCGGAGGTTCTAACCAGGTATTCCTGTAGTAAATTATCTGTACAGTATTGGTAATAGTCACCTTAATTCACAGTATAAATATTAAAGGATGGAGTCAAGCCGTTGTAGAATGTTACCTGTTGGTACATAGTCATACTTTTTACCGAAGTTATGGCCCTCCGAGATCCTAACCCGGTGTATTAGGAGTATCACTTCGTGCCCAGGGAAAAAATTATTACACATATTAGTGACGTCACCTTAACTTAACTTTATGTATGAATTAGATGGTCGAATGTCAAACCGTTTGAGAACGTTACAAACCACTTTGAGGTTCGAACGGCAGAGTCAATAGTTTCACCTCTCCTGTGATTCCGAGATTCATACCTGGTATTCTGGGAGTAAATCCACAGAACAGTATTAGCAATGGACACCTATAGACACAGTTTGAATATTAAAATTGAGCAACAAACCGGGCGGTAACGATACCGCCGTCTGTGCGGGAAGTACGGCTAAGTCAATAGCATCACCAATCCTGTGATTCCGAAAGACAAAGACATTCCGGGAGTAAATGCGACGTACAGAATTGGCAATAGACACCTCAATTGGCGGTATGAATATTAAACCAGGCAGTCAAACCGTTCGAGAGCGTTACAAATTGGTATGTCAAACATTTTAAAGAATAATTTACCTTTCGAAAATCAAACCCGCTGTATAGAGGGTCTAACTTCGTGTTCAAAGAAGCTAATTAGTATACATTTCAGTGACGGGCACGTTAATTTCATGAACAAAATATAAAGATCGAGAGCCATACCGTTGGGTAACGTTTCCACATTTTTTGAGTATCGATCGGATAAGGCAATAGCGACACCTCTCCTGTGTTTCCGACCGTCAGATCAGGTAATCCGGGAGTAAATGCACTGTCCAGTGTTGGCAATAGATACCTTAAGTGAGGGTTTGAATGTTAATGTAGAGCGCCCATCCGTGTTAGAGCGCATCAAGTTGGTATAAAGTCAAGCGCTTTACTGTAGACCTCACCCTCCGAAAGCATAAGGCTCTGTACAGACAGCATAACATGGTGTTCAGAGTATTAAATTAGTACACAGTTTAGTGGCGCGCACTTTAACTTCATGTATGCATGAGAAAATCGAGTTTCAAACCGTTCGAGAACGTTACCACATACATTTAGTGACGTACAGCCCAGTCAAAAGATTCACATATCATGATATTCCGAGAATGAAAACTGGTATTCCGGGAGAAAAACCGCTGTACAGTATTGGCAATAGACACATTAATTCACGTTATGAATAGCAATGTACAGAGACATGACGTTCTAGCACGTTACCTATTGGTATAGTGTCAAACTTCTTGCCGAAGGCCTTACTTCCTGAGAGCCTAGCCTACTGTATCGAGTGTATAACTTCGAGTTCGGAGAATCAATGTGGTATACATCTTAGTGACCGGTACCATAATTTCGTGTATCAATGAGAAGGTAATGCGTCAAGCCTTTCCAGAACGTTGTCACCTCCTTGACAATATCACAAATAAGTCAATAGCTTTACCCATCCTGTGATTCGGAGAAACAAACCAGGTATTCCCGGAGCACGTTCGCTGAACCGTACTCGCTATGGACACCATAATACACGGGTTCCGAATTACAGTACATCCGCACACCGCTGAAGATGGTCACGTATTGGAATAGGCTCAAACATTTAACCGATGGCCTTACCTACCGAGACGCTAACCCGCTATATCCAGTGTAATTCTTCGTGTTCAGAGACGCAAATTACTACACATTTTGGTGCCTGGCACCTCAATTTCATGTATGAATTAGAAGATCAAGGATCAAACAGTTTTAGGTCGTTACCACCTTCTGTGAGTGACGAACGGCTATGTCAATAGCTTCACCTATCTCGTAGTTCGGGGAGTCGTACCAGGTATTGCGGCAGAATATCCGCAACTAGAGTTTTGGCAAATATGCATATTAGTTCGTGGTTTGAATATTCGGGTAAAGCATCAAACCGCTTGAGAGCACTACCAAAGGGTATAAGGTCAGACGATTTACCGTAGGCTTTACCATCCGCGGAAATCACCGGCTTCATCGAGAGTATACGTTCGTATTCATAGAAGAAAATTAGTACATATTTCAGTGTCGGGCACCTTATCTTCATGTACGAATTTGAAGTTCGAGGGCCAACCACTTGAGAACGTTGTCACCTTCTGTTAGAAACGAACTACTTAGTCAGTAGCTCCACCTATCCTATGATTCCTGGAGTAAAACCACGTAATTCGAGAACAAATCCGCCGAAAGGTATTGGTAATAGATACCTTAATTCGCCACGTGAATATTAAAATATGGCGACCCACAGTGAGAGATCGATACTAATTGCTATAAGATGAACAGTTTTACTGAATGCCATGCCACCCGAGAAGCTATCCCGCATATCGACAGTATATCTGCGTGTTTAAGGAAAGACATAAGGAAACATAATAGTGACGTCACCGTGAACTCATGAATGCATTAGAAGTTCTAGGGTCACACAGTTCATGATCGTTACCACCCTCTGTGAGGGACGAACGGCTGAGTAAATTGCATCACATCTCTTGAGATTCCGAAAGTCAAACCAGATACGCCGGGAGTAAATGCGCTATACAGTATTGGAAACAGACACCTCAATTAGCGGTTTGAGTATAAAAGCAGGCCGTAGAGCCGTTGTAGAACATTACTTATTCGTGTAGGGTTTAACTACTTACAGAATGCCTTTCCTTCAGTAAAACTGACCCCCTGTTGCGAGAGTATTACCTCGTGATCACAGAAGGAAATTAGTCTTGTTTTCTTTGACGGGCGCCATAATTTCGTGTATGAATTGGAGGATCGAGTGTCAAGCAGTTCGAGAACGGTACCGCCCTCTCTGACGTCAGAACGGGTAAGTCAATAGCTACATATATCCTATGACTCCGAAAGTTAATCGAGATATTCCGCGAGTGAATGCACGGTTTTAGTATTAAGTCAGACCGTCCAACCATTGTAGAATGTTACCTATTGGTTTTGAATTAAACATTTTGCAGGTAGCCTTACCATCGAAGAAGCTATCCCGCCGCATCGAGGGTATATCTTCGAGGAAAGTGGATCATATTAGTAACCATTTTAGTGAGGGCCACATTAATTTCATCTATGACTCAGAAGATCGAGTGTCAAATCCTATGGGATCGTTAACAACCTCCATGAGAGGCGAAAGGCTGAGTCATTAGCTTCACCGATCCCGTGGTTCCGAGCGTAACAATGCGTATCCTGGGCTTAAATCCGTCGGACGGCATTAGTAATTGAGACCTACATTTACGATTTGAATATCAAAATAGTGCGTCAGGCCGTTTAAGATCGATACCAATTGCTGTGAAATCAAACGTTTTACCGAAGACCGTACACTGCGTGAACTTAATCCGCAGTATCGTCAGTATAACATCGTGATCAGAGACACAAATTAGTATACATTATAGTAACGGTCACCTTAATTTCATATATGAAACAGAAGATATCGTGTCAAACAGTTCGAGAACGTTACCACCTACTCTCAGACACGAACGGCTGAGTTTTACATTTTCATGTGATTCCGGGAGTCGACCTTGGCATTCCAGGGGTATGTTCGCTGTACAGTATTGCCACGAGACACCATCTTCCGGTATGAATATTAAAGTAGAATGTCAATACGTCGGAGATCATTACCAATTGCTATAGATTCATTCTTCTTACCGAATACAATACCTTCCTAGAATCTAACCCACTGTAGCGAGTGTCATGCCTTGTGCTCGCAGAAACCAATTAGTAGTCATTTTGACAGAAGGACACCTTATTTTCATGTGTGAATAGAATAATCGAGAGTCAAACCGTTCGAGAATGATCACTCCTTCTTTAAGAGTCGAACGGCTATGTCAATAGATACACCTATCCTCTGATTCCGAGTTTCAAACTAGGTTCCCCGGGAGTAAATGCGCTGAACAGTTTTGGCAATAGACACCATAATTCACGGCATGAATATTAATGTAGTGAGTCAAACCGTTGGAGAAAATTTCCAATTCGCATAAAGTCATTCCTTTTACCGAATACCATACCTTCCGAGAAGCTAACCCGTCGTGTCAAGAGTATAACTTCATGTTCAGAGGATCAGATTAGTTAACACTTTAGTGAATTGGACCTTAATTTATATATGACTAAGAAGGTCGAGTGTCCAACCGATCGAGGCAGTCACCACCTTCTACGATATTCCAGCAGCTAAAAGAATGGCTTCACATATCCTGTGTTTCCGAGAGTCAAACCAGGTATTCCGGGTCTAAAAGCCCTGTGCAGTTTCGGCATTAAAAACTCAACTTCCCGGTATAAATATTAGAGTATGGGGTCACATACTTGTGCAATGTTACATATTCGTATAGAGTCTAACCTTTCACCGAAGGCCGTACCGTCCGAGAAGCTGACCCGCCTTATCAGGAGTATAGCTATGTGTTTTGGGCAACACATTAGTATACAATTTGGTGACTGGCCCCTTAATTTCATGTATGAATTATAGGATCAAGGGATAAAGCATTCGAGAACGTTAACACCGTCTTTGAGAGTCGATCAGTTATGTGAATATCCTTACCTATCCATTGATTCCAAGAGGCAAACGTCGTACTCCGGGAGTAAATTCCCAATACAGTATTGGCAATAGAATCCCTAATGCAATGTATGAATATTAAAGCAAACCGTCGTACAGTTATATGACGTTACATATTCCTTTAAAGTCAAACCTTTTACCGAAGGCATTTCTTTCCGAGAAGCTTACTCGCTGTATGGAGTTTATGACTTCGTGATGAGAGAAACATATTAATATACATTTTAATGACAGGCACCTTGTTTACATACATGCATAGAAACACCATGAGTAAAACCTCTCGAGAACGTTGCCATATTCTTCAACTGTCGAACGGCTAAGTTAACAGCTTCACCTATCCTGTGATCCCAAGAGTCAAACCAGGTATTTCGCGTCTAAACGTGCTGCACATTATTGTCATGAGGCACGCAATTTTAGGAAATTAATAGTAAAGAACAGAGTCAAAGCGTTGTAGCATGATACCGATTGCTCTATAGCCCGACTTTTTAAGCTGACCTTATTTTCTGAGAATATATCTCTCTGTATCGACATGGTTTAATCATGTTCATTGAAGCAAATTAGTATACATTTTAGTGTACATAGCGGCAAATCCTACTTCCCGGAATAAATATTAAAGTACTGAGTCAAACAGTTGTACAACGTTACCTATTGGTATGGAGTCAAACATTTTACCGAAGACCTTACCTCCCGAGAAGCTAAATCGCCGTAACGAGAGTATTACTTCGTGTTTAGGGGAACACAATAGTATACATTTTATTGACGGTCCATTTAATTCATGTATGAATTGGGTTATCGAATGTCAAACCGTTCGAGGACATTACCGCCAACCCTGAGAGTCGAACGGCTAGGTCAATAGCTTCACCTATCCCGTGATACGGGGAGGCAAACCAGGTATTCCAGAAATAAATCCGCTGAACAGAATGGGCAATTGGCACCTTAATTCACGGTTTGAATATTAAAGCAGGCCGTCATGCCGTTGTAGAACAATGCCGATAGTTGTAGGTTAAAACTTGTTGCAGAATGCTTTCCCCCCGGAAAAACTAACCCGCTGTATAGGGATTATAACACCTTGTTGTCAGGTACAAACAGGTTTACAATTACTGACGTGCACCGCAATTTCATGCATGAATTAGAAGGTCGAGTACCAAACCCTTCGAGAAGTTTACCTCCTGTGTGAGAGACGAACGGCTATGTCAATTGCTTCACCTATCCTGTGATTACGAGAGTCAAACCATATATTCCGGGATAAAATACGCTGCACAGTATTGACAATAGTCACTTCAATTCACGGTATAAATATTTATGTACTGAGCCATGCCGCCGGAGAACATTATGAATTTGAATAACCTAGTTCCATTTGCACTATACCTTATCTACCGTGAACCAATCCAGCATTACCGAGTGTCTAGCCTAGTGTTCACGGAAACAAACGAGAGGACATTTCAGCAGGCGTACACATCAGTTTCACGTATGATTGACAAAATCGAGAGTCACAATTTTCGAGAACATTAGCATCTTGTTCGAGATTCGCACAGCTAAGTCAGTATCTTCACCTATCCTGTGATTCCGAGGGACAAGCGATGTATTCCTGGAGTAAATCTGCTCTCCAGTATTGGCAATAGATACCGTAATACACGGTTTGAATATTAAAGTAGAAAGTCAATCCGTTGGAGAACAAAACCAATTGATATGTAGTCATACTTTTTACCGAATGCCTTGCCTTCCTAGAACTTAACCGGCTGTTTCGAGTATCATGCTCAATGCACCCGAAAACAAATTAGTAGACTTTGTTGCAGGCGCACAGCTTACTTTCATGTACGACAGCAAAAGCGCGAGTCAAACTGTTGAAGAACGACCCCACATTCTTTAAGTGTCGAACAACTAAGTCAATAGCTTCTCCTATCCTTAGATTCAAATAGTCAAACCAGGTATTCCGGGAGGCTATCCGTTGTACACTATTCGCAATGGCAACCTTAATTCATGGTTGGAACATCAAGGTAGAGCGTGAAACCCTTTGAGAACGTTAACAGATATTATAAAGTCGAACGTATTACCGAAGACCGTATGATCCGAGAAAATAACCCGCTGTATCGGGAGTATTACGTCGTGATTAGAGAAACATATTTCTACATATTTTAGTCACAAGCGCCTCAATTTCATGTAGGAATGACAAGATCGAGGCTCAAACCATTCGAGAACGTTACCACTTTACTTAAAATTGGACGTCTAAGCCAATACTATTACCAATCCAGTGATTCTGAGAGTCAAACCAGGCATTCCGGGAGTAAATCTGATGTGCAATATCGGCATTAAATACCTTACTTCCCTGTATCAATATTAATGTATTGAGTCACACAGACGTACAACGTTACCCAGTGGTATAGAGTCTAATTTTTCACCGAAAGCCGTACCGTCCGAGAAGCTAACCCGCAGCAGGGAGAGACTAACTTATTGCTCACTTTAAAAAACCGTAGGTATTGTTTTAGATGGACACCTCAATCGCGTAAATGAATAAGCAGACAGAGAGTCAAACCTATCGGGATTGTTACCGCCTTTCTTCAAAGCCGCACAGCTAAGTCAAACGCCCCACGTATTCTGTGACTCCGAGACCCAATTTAGGTAATCCGGGAGTAAATCCGCTGCAGAGTATAGGCAAGGTGCAGAATAAATCACGGTATAAATATTAATGTACAGAGTCAAGGCTTTTATAACGTAATCTACTTGTATATAGAGAAACTTCCATCCGACGGCCTTACCTTCTGAGAAGCATAACCCGCCATATCGATAGTATAACACCGTGTTCCGAGGAACAAATGACTCTACGTTTTAGTACTGGACACCTTCATTTCATGCATGGATTAGGAGATCGAGTGTCAAATCGTTCCAGAACGATACCTCCTTCCATAAAGATTAGAACGGATAAGCCAATAGCTCCGCCTATCCAACGATTTCAAGAAACAAACCAGGTAATCCGTGAGTAAATGTGCTGAAGAGTATTGGAAATTGTCACCATAATTTTCGGTATGAATATTAATGTAGTGATTCAGACCGTCGGAGAATATTACTAATCCCTATTCAGTCATTCCTTTCACGGTAAACCTTACATTCCCAGGACCTAACCCGCTGTTGCGAGTGTCCAGCTTAATGTTCACTGAAACAAATTAGCAGATATTTTAGCGGACGGACACCACATGTTTGTGTACAAATATCAGCATCCAGAGTCAAAGCGTTTGAGATCGTTATTACCCTCTTTGAGATTCGAACGGTTGAGTTAATATCTGCACCTATCCAGTCACTGCGAGAGTCAAACCTGGTATTCCATGAGCAAGTCCGCTGAACCACTATAGGCAATAGACACCTGAATTCACGGTTAGAATGTTAAGGTGGAAGGTCAATCCGTTTGAGAACGTTACCTCTTTCTATAAAGTGAAACGCCTTGCCGAGGATCTTACCCTCTGAAAATCTAACTCGTTTTCTCGGAGTATAACATCGTGTTCAGAGAAAGAAATTAGTATTAATTTCAGTGACGGACACCTTAACTTCCAGTATGAATTGGAAGATCGAAGGCCAAACCGCCTTGTATGAGACACGAAGGGCTCAATCAATACTGCCATCTATCCTGTAATTCGGATAGTCAAACTAGATGATCTGAAAGTAAGTCCTCTGAAGTGTATTGGTAATTGACAACTTAATTAACAGTTTGAACATTAAAGCAGGCCGTCAAGCCGTTGTAGAGCATTACGTATTTGTATAGGGTCAAACTTCCTACAGACAACATTGCCCTGCGATAAACTGACCCGCTGTATCGAGTGTATAACAGCGTGTTCAGAGGTGGGCACTAGTATATATTATAGTGTCGAGCACCTTAATTTCATGCATTAATTCGAATATCGAGGGTCAAACGGTTCGAGAACCTTACGAACATCTCAGAGACCATCAGCCATGTCAATCGACTCACATATCCTGTGTCTCAGAGTGTCAATCCTGGTACTCCGCGAAAAATTGCGCTGAACAGTTTTGGCAATAGCCACATTAAATCACGAATTGAATATTAAAGTACAGCGCCGAATCGATTGAGAGCGTTACCAGTTGGCATAAAGTCAAACGCTTTACCGATGGCCTTACCATCCGCGAAATTCACTGGCTTAGTCGAGAGGGTTGGTTCAGGTTTAGGGAATGGAATTAGTATTCATTAAAGTGACGAGCACCTTGACTTCATGTACGCATTAGAATATGGAGGGTCAAACAGGTCATGAACGTAGCCACCTCCTGTCGGAGACGAACGGCAACGTTAATTGCATCACCTACCCTGCAGTTCCGAGAGCCAAACCAGGAATTCCTGGTGTAAATGCGCTTAACAATACTAGCTCTAGACACCTCCTCTCACGGTTTGAATATTAATGCAGACCGTCAAACCACTGTAGAACGATAACAATTGGTATAATGTCAAACGTTTTGCCGAAGACCCTACCCGCCGAAAAAATTGCCCGCTGTATTGAGAGTACAACTTCGAGTTCTGAGAATGAAATTGGTCTACATTTCAGTGATGGGATGATTAACTTCATGTATGAACTAAAAGTTCCGGGATCAGACCGATCGAGAACATTACCGCCGTCATTGACAGCCGAACATCTATGTCAATAGCTCCACATATCCTGCGACTCCTGGACTCAAAACAGGTATTCCTGGAGGACATCCGCTAAACAGTATTGGCAAGTGGTACCTTAATTCACGCTATAATTATTAACGTACACAGTCAAAGTATGTATAACGTAATCAATTTGTCTGAATAGAAACCCTTTACCGACGGCCTTACCATACGAAAGGCCTAACCAGCTATACCGAGAGTATAACTTCGTGGCCAGAGAAACAAATTAGTATACATTTGAGTGATGGCCAACGTAATTTCATGTATGAATTAGGAGATCGAGTGCCAAACCGTCCGTGCTCGTTACCACCTTCTTTGAATGTCGAGCGGCTGAGTAAATATCATCACCTATCATATAACTGCGAGTGTCAAACCATGTGTTCCGGAAGAAAGTAGGCTAGACAAATTTGGTACCAGACACCATAATTCACGCTATGAATAATAAAGCAGACCGTCGTACCTTTGAATAACGATACCTATTTGTATAGAGTCAAACCCTTTTACGATGGCCTCACATTCGAGATCCTTACTCACTGCATCCAGGGTATATCAACGTGTTGAGTGGAACTAATAACAGTACATTTGAATGACGGGCACCAGAACTTCACGTATGAATTGAAAGGTCGAGGGTCATACCGTCCGAGCATGTCACAACCTCGCTTGAGGTACGAAAGGCTATGTCAACAACTTCACCCATCCTGTCATACCGAGATTCAAACCACGTATTCCGGGAATAGTTCCACTGAACAGTACTTGCAGTAGACACCGTAATTCGCGGCATGAATATTATAGTTGAAAGTCAATCTGTCGAAAACATTAAGAATTGGTATAAAGTAATTCTTATAACGTATACCGTACCATCCTGGAACCTTGACCTCTGCAGCGAGTGTCTTGCTTAGTGCTCGCGGATACAAATTAGTAGACGCTATTGTAGCCAGACACTTTAATTTCGTGTTTCAGAAGGAAGACCGAGAACGTTACCACCTTCTTCCTGAGTTGAAGAGCTAAGAGAGTAGCTTCTCCTATCCTGTGATTACGAGAGTCAAGCCATGTATTCCGGGCGCAAATTCAGTGAACAGTATGGGCAGTAGACACCTTAATTCACGTCTTAAGTATTAAAACGGGGCGTCAATACACTTGACAACGTTACCAGTTTGTATAAAGTCATTCCTTTCACCGAATTGCTTACCTTCCGCGGAGCTATCCCGATGTATCGAGAGTATAACTTAGTGTTTAGAGACACATTAGTATACATTTTAGTGGCGGCACCTTCATTTCATGTACGAATTAGATGATCGTAGGTCAAACATTTCGAGAACGTTACCACCCACTGTGAGATTCGAACTGCTATGTTAATAGTTTCACCTATCCTGAGAGTCCAAGGGGAAACCAGGTATTCTCGGAGTAAGTCCGCTGAACAGGACTGCAAATGACTCCATAATTCTCGGGTTAAATATAACAGTACATCATCACACCGTTGTAGATCGTCACGTATTGGTAAAGTGTCAAACTTTTTACCGAAGGCCTTACCTTCCGAGAAGCAAACCCGCTGTATCGTGGGTATAACTTCGGGTTCAGGGAAACAAATTAGCAGACATTTCAGCAGACGGACACCTTATTTTCATTTATGAATTAGAAGATCGATAGTCAAACTGTTCGAGATCGCTGCCACCTTTTCTGAAAGTCGAACGGAAGAGTCATTAGCATCACCTATAGTTGTCATTCCGAGAATCAAGTTTTGAATTCCAGGAGTAAATTCTCTGAACTGTAATGTCAATAGACACCTTCAGTCACAGTATGAATTTTGAAGTAGAGCATCAAACCGTTTGAGAGCGTTAACAATTGGTATAAAGTCAAACGTTTTAACGAAGGTGTTATTTTCCGCGAACCTCTCCCGCTACATCGAGAGAATAACTTCGTGGGCATAGAAAGAAGTTAGTATTCATTTGAGTGGCGGGCACCTTATCCTCATGTGAGGACTAGAAGATCGAGGATCAATCTGCTCGAGAACGTTGCCACCTTCTATGAAAGGCGAACGGCTATGTATGCAGCTTCACATATCCTAAGACACCTATAGTCAAACCAGTTATTCGGGAGTAAATCCGCTGTACACTATTGACGATTGACCATTTATTTCGCAGTTTGAATATTAATGTAGGGCGCCAGACCGTCGGAGACCATAACCAATTCGTATAATGACACTCCTATTAGCAAATACCTTACCTTCCGAGAACCAATCCCGCTGTTGCGAGTCTCCTGCTAAATTGATACAGAAAAAAATTAGTAAACATTTTAGCGGACGGACACCACATGATTTTGAATAAATATCAACATCGAGAGTAATAGCGTTCGTGCACCTTACCACCTTCCATGAGAATCATACGGCTAAGTCGACAGCTTCACCTATTCTGTGATTCTGAGAGCCAAATCAGGTAATCTGGGAGTTCATCAGCTAAAGAGTACAGGCAATAGATACCTTAATTCACGGCATGAATATTAAAGTAGTGAGTCAGACCGCTGTAGAGCATTACACAATTGGTGTAAAGTCATTCCATTTACGGAATACCTTACCTTCCGAGATGCTAACCAGTCTTGTCGCGAATATAACTTCGTGGTCAGAGGTTCAGACTAGTAAACATTTTAGTGATGAGGACCTTAATTTCATTATGAATAAGAGGTTCAAGTGTGAAACATTTTGAGGCCGTTACCGCCTTCTATGATATTCCAACAGCTAATTGAATAGCGTCACATATCCTGTGATTCCAAGAGTCATGCGAGGTATTCCTAGAGTAAATCCGCTTAACAGTATTGGCAATTGTATTGGCAATGTACAGAGACAAACCGATGTAGAAGGTTACCTATTGGTAAAGAGTTACACTTTACACAGAGTGCCTCACTTTTTGCGAACCTAACCCGATGTATCGTGAGTATAATTTCGAATTCAGGGAAACAAATTAGTACTCATTTCAGTAACGAGTACATTGACATCATGTATCAATTAGAGTACCGAAGAACAAACCGTTCTAGAACGGTACCACGTTCTGTGAGGTTCGAAAGGCCAAGACAGCAGCTTCAGCTATCATGTGCTTGCGAGAGTCAGACCAGGTATTCAGGAAGTACATACGCTGAGAATATTGGCAATAGATTCCTTAATTCACGGTATAACTATTGAGGTACTGAGTCAAATCGCCTGAGAAAGTTATCAAATAAAACAATGTAATTCTCTTTACCCAATACCTTACCATCCGAGAACTCATCCCGCTCAAGCGAGTGTCTAGCTTAGTGTTCACAGAAACATACGAGTGGACATTTTAACAGGCGGACACATCCGTTTCACGTCTTGATAGCAAATTCGAGAGTCAAACTGTTCGAGAACCTTAGCATCTTTCCTGAGAGTCGTATTCATACGTCAATAGCTTCACCATCCCTGTTATTACGTGATTGAGGCCAGGAAATCCGGGAGTCTGTCTGCAGTATAGTATTGACAGTAGTCGCCTTAATTTACGGTATGAATAGTAATATACAGATTCGAGCCATCGTAGAATGATACTACCTACTGGTGTAGGGTCAAACATTTTACCGGATTCCTCTCCCTCCGAGAACCTATACCGCGGCAGCAAATGTCTTGCTTAGTGTTGACGGAAACAAATTAGTAGACACTTTAGCAGATGGACACATTAATTGCATGTAGCAATAGGAAGTTTGAGGGTCAAATCGTCCGGAAATGTTACCACCTCTTCTGACAGTCGCGTGGCTAATGCAATAGCTTCACCGGTCCTGTGTTTTCGAGAGACAAATCATGTATTCCGGGACCAAATCTGCTGTGGAGTATTGGCAGTAGACTCCCTAGTTTACGGTGTGAATATTGAAGTAAGCGGTCAAACCGTTTGTGATCGTTATCAATTGCTACAAAGTCAAACGTTTTACCGAAGGCCTTACCCTCCGAAATTCGAACCCCCTGAATCGAGAGTATAACTTCGTATTCAGAAAAGGAAATTAGTATTTAGTTCCGTGACTGGCACCTTATCTTCATGTATGAAGTACAAGGTCGTATGTCAGACCTTTCGAGAACATTACCCCCATCTTTGTGATTCGAACGGCTGTGTCAACAGCGACTCCCATCCTGTGAAACCGAGAGTCAAACCATGTATTCCTGGAGTAAATCAGCTGAACAGTGTTGGCAATGGATACCTTAGTTCTAGGTTTGAATATTAAAGTAGAGCGTCACATCATTTGAGAACGTTACCAATATGTATAAAGTCAAATGTTTTACAGAAGACCATACCCTCCGAAAGCTATTCCGCTGTATCGACAGTATATCTTTGTGTACAATGAAGGAAATTAGAATTCATTTCAGTGACGGGAACGTTAACGTCATGTATGAATTAGATGGTCGATGGTCAAACCGATCGTGAAGGATACAACCCTCCTTGATAGTCGAACGGATAATCCAATAGCTCCACGTACCCTCTGATTCCGAGCATCAGACCAGATAATCCGACAGTAAATGTGCTGAAGAGTATTGGCAATAGATACCTTAATTTGCGGAGTGAATATTAAAGTAGAGCGACACACCGTGTGAAAATGTTGCAAATTGCTATAAATTCAACCGATTTACCGAATGTCTTACTGTCCATCCAGCACCCCGCACGGGCTGCGGTGGGCCTTCTGCTCCCAATGGCAGTATGGGTATGGCGAACCCACGGTGCCCGAGTCGGCCTAACCTAGGCCGAGGTGAGCAAGCACCTGATTCAGCAAGTAAGGTGTCATTACGAGGGGTATGACCGGTACGGCCCTGCATTCACTGGTACCTCGGGAACCGGTTCGAGCCCTGGGGCGGGCGGGCCTTGATCCGTCCTCCCCGCCGGTTGCTTGGGTTGGCCTCGAGGGGGCAGTGGTAAGCCGATATCGCGGGTTAGGGGACCCCGTCTTCGGACGGGTTAGATCCTCCACGGGTGAGCGGCGTGAGAACTGCTCGGGCACTGGCCTGCAGAGCCAGTAGGGATTTAGAAAGGTCCAGGCCTACCCAAGGTTGGCGCGTAGGGCTTGCAGTCTACGAGCTAATTGGTAGGTGTATGGTAAGGTGCGCCACACATCGCGCTGATTGGGCGTATCCCAATTCCGCGCTCATGGGGGCCGTGTGGATTAGGCCCACGTGGCAGGAGCCGCACGTAAAATCACTGACACTAGTTGTCCATCAAGCAAGCCGCTGTATCGAGAGTATATCTACGAGCTTTGGGAAACATATTAGTAACATTTTAGTGACGTCACCTTAAATTCATGTGTGAATTACAATATCGAGGGTCACAAGGTTGGAAAACGTAATCACCTTCCTTGAGAGTTGAATGGCTAGGTCAATATCTTCGCCTATTCTGTGATACCGAGGATGAATCCTGGCATTCAGGGATTATATACAATGAACACTATTGGCAATGGACACCATAATTCACGATACGAATATTAAAGTGGAAAGTCAAACTGTCGAAAAACATTAACAATTCATATAATTTCATTCCTTTATCGAATACCTTACCGTAAGAGAAACTAACCCGCTATAGCGGGTGCCTTGCTTAATATTGACGGAAACTAATTTCTAACCATTACAGCAGGGGGACACGTTATAACCATGTATAAATAGCAAAATCGAGAGTCAAGCAGTACGACAACGTAACCACCCTCCTTTAGAGTCGGACGGCTTCGTAGACAGCTTCTCCTATCCTGCAATTCGGAGAGTGGAACCAGGTATTCCTGGAGTCAGTCCACTGAACAGTTTTAGCAATATGCACCTTAATTCACGGTTTGAAGAGTGAAGTCGGGCGTCAAACCGCTTGAGAGTGTTTTCATTTGGTTCAAAGTCTAACGTTTTATCGTAGTCCTCACCTTCAGCGACTCTCACCGGCTTCATCGACGGAATAAGTCCGTGTTCAGAAAAGGAAATTAGTATGCATTTCAGTGACAGACACCCCACCTTCAAGTATGAATTAGAAAATCGAGGCGCAATCCGCTCGAGAACGTTGCCACCGTCTGTGAGGGACGAAAGGCAACATCAATAGCTTCACCTATCCTGCGATTACGAGAAGCAAACCAGGTATTGTGAGAGTAAATGCGCTGAGCAGTATTGCCAATGAACACCTAATTCAGGGTTTGAATATTAAAGATGTGAGTCGAACCGTTTTAGAACGTTACCAATTGGACAAAAGTCAAACACTTTACCGGAGATGTTGACTTCAGCGATCATCACCTGCTTCATCGAGAATATAACTTCATGTTCACAAACAGAAATTAGTGTTCATTTCAGTGACGGGCTCCTTAACTTCATGTATGAATTCAATGTTCGAGTGTCAAACCGTTCGAGAGCGTGACATCCTTATTTGGGAATCGAACGGCTATGTCAATAGCTTCACACATCCTGCGAATCCGGGTGTCAAGAAACGTATTCCGAGATTGAGTCAGATGGACAGTTTTGGGAATGGACACATTAATTAATGGTTTGAATATTAAAGTAGAGCGTGACACTGTTTGAGAAGGCTGCCAATTGATATAAGGTCAAACCTATCACCGATGTTCTTACCCTGTTAGAACGTAAACCCGCTGTATCGAGAAAACAATTTCGTGCTCAGTGGTTCTAATTAGTATAGATGTTATTGGGCGGCACATTAGCTTCATGTATGAATTAGAAGATCGAGTGTCGAATCGTTGGTGAACGTTACCAACTTTCTTGATCGTCGCAAAGATGAGTCACTAGAGTCACCAATCCTGCGACACTGAGAAACAAACCAGGTATTCCGGGAGTAAATGTGCAGGACAGTACTGACAATAGTCACCAAAGTTCACGGTATGTATATTAAGGTAGAGCGTCAATGCGTTTGGGAATGCTACAAATTGGTATAAATTAAAACGCTTTACCGAAGCCTTTACCTAACGAAAGCATATCGCGCTGTACAGAGAGTAACACATCGTGTTCAAGGAAGCAAACTGGAATGTATTTTAGGAATGGCACCTCCAATTTCAAGTATGAATTAGACTATCAAGTGTCAAAGAATTCAAGGACGATACCAGCTTCCTTGAGAGTAGAAAGGCTAAGGCAATAACATCACTTGCCATGGATACCGAGAGTCCAATCAAGCATTCGGGTATCTAATCAGCAGTAGCGTATTGGCAATAGACACCTTAATTCACCGTATAAATACTAATGTACAGAATAAACCGTTGTAGAACGCAACTTACTGTCATAGGATCAAACTTTTTACTCTAGACCTTACTTTCCGAGAACCTATCTCCGTGATTCGAGAGTATGACTGCGTGCTCAAAGAAGCAAATTTTTAACCAATTTTTTCACAGGCTCATTTATTTCGTGTACGAATAAGATGATCGAGGGCTACACCGTTCGACAGCGTTACCACCTTCATTGAGATTCGCATAGCTAAGGTAATATCTTCACCTGTCCTGTGATTCCGACAGTCAAACCAGTCATTACGGGAGAATATCTGCTGATATACAGGCAATTGACGCGATAATTAACGGTTAGAAGATTTAAGTAGAAAGACAAACTGTAGGAAATCATTAGCAAATGTATATCGTCACTCCTTATACCGAAGATCTTACCTTCCGAGAACATAACCTGCTGTTCCTAGAGTATAACTTCGTGTTTAGCGAAACGCTTTAGAATATATATCAGTCAGGGAACCTCAAATTCATGCATGAATAGGAACGTTGATGGACCAACCGTTCGGGTTCGTTACCACGCTCTTTAGTGAAACGCTTCACGTATCCTATGATTCCGAGAGATAACCTGGTATTCCAGGATAAATGGGCTATACATTATTGGCAATAGACACCGTAATTCACGGCACGAAAATTAAGGTTGGTAGTCAAATCTTCGGAGAACATTATCAACTGGTATATAATCATTCTTCTTAACTTGTAACTTACATACCGAGAAAGCAATCCGCCGTAGTGATTGCCCTGCATCGAGTTCACGGGAAGGTATCAGTAGATATTATTTCAGGCGGATATGTTATTTTCGTTTATCAATAGGATGATCTAGTCTCAAACCGATCGAGAACGGTACCAGCTTCTTCGAGAGTCGAACGGCTGAGTCAATAGCATCAACTATACTTGTGATTCCGAGAGTCCAGCCTGGTATTCCAGTAGTAAATCCGCTGTAAAGCATTGCCCATAGTCACCTCAATTCACGGTATGAATATTACAGCAGATGGACAACTCGTTGTAGA
Organism: Euglossa dilemma; assembly: GCA_002201625.1. Taxonomy (NCBI): domain Eukaryota; kingdom Metazoa; phylum Arthropoda; class Insecta; order Hymenoptera; family Apidae; genus Euglossa; species Euglossa dilemma. The sequence goes on along the minus strand of NIJG01000617.1, from coordinate 11,799 downwards.
TCGTCAGCTATTGTTATAGAGTTAAACAATTTACAGTCAGCCGTTCCTTCGGAGAAGCTAACCCGCCGTTTCAAGAGAATAGAATCGTGTTCACAGAAAGAAATTGGCCCTCATTTCTGTGGCGGGCATCTTAATTTCATATATAGATTAGAAGATCGAGGGTGAAACAGTACGGGAATGTTACCAACCTCTTTGAGTTTCGAAATGATAAGTCAGTAGCCTCACCTAATCTGTGATTCGGAGAGACAAACAAGGTATTCCCGAGATAGTCCGCTGATCAGCACTGGCAATGGACTCCATAATGCACGGGTTCAATATTACAATACAGCGGCACACCGTTGTTGAACGTCACGAATTGGAATAGAGTAAAACAATTTACCGAAGGCCTTACCTTCCGAGAAGCTCAACCGGATGTAGGGAGAGCCGTGCATAATGGTCAGGGAATCATATTAGTAGACATTTTAGCATTCGGACTCGTTATTTTCGTGTATGAATATCAAACTCGAGAGTGAAACCGTTCGAGAGCGTTGGCACCTTCATTGAGTGTCGAACGGTTAAGTCAACTACTTCACCTGTCCTGTGATTACGAGAGTGAAATCAGGTATTCTGGCTGTATATCAGGTTGTAGAGTTTTGGCATCATACACCATATTTGATGGTATAAATATTAGAGTTTAGAGTCGAAACTCTGTAAAGCATTACAAATTGTATAGAAATAAACTTTTTACCGACGGCCTTATTTTTTGAGAAGCGTAAACCGTTGTATCGAAAGTATACGTTCGTGTTCAGAAGAACAAATTAGCGTCCAAATTAGGGACGGCCACCATCACTTCATGTATGGCTAAGAAAAAAGATGGTCATACGGTTAGGGAGCCTTACTACCTTTTATGTGAGTCGCACAGCTGAGTCGATAGCTTGACCTACCTATTACTCCGAGAGTCAGACCATGTATTCCGCGACTAAACGCATTGCAGTGTATCCGAATTAGACTCGCTAATTCATGGTATAAATATTTGTGTACAGAGTGAAACCATTGCATCTCTTTACCTATTGCTATGGAATCATACTCTGTACAGAAAGCCTTACTTTCCGCGAAACTGTCCCGCTGTATCGAAATTATATCTGCGTGTCCAAAGAAGCAAGATGGAATACGTTTTAGTGACAGCCACCTCAATTTCATGTTTGATCTAGAAGGTCATGAGGCAAACCGTTCGAGAACGTTACCACCCTATCTGAGAGTTGCAAAGCTATGTCAATAGCATAACCTATCCTTGTAATTCCGAGTGTCAATCTAGTCATTACGGGTGGAAATTGGCTGAATGGTAGAGGCACTTGAGAGCATAATTCACGGTATGAAGATTAAAGTAGAGGGTCAACCTGACGGAGATTATTACCAATTGGTATAGAGTCAGACATTTTTCCCAATACCTTACCATTCGAAAACCTATCCCGCTGTATCGTGGGAATAACTTCGTGTTCAGAGTAAAAAATTAGTTCATTCCAATGATGGGCACCTTACGTTCGGGCTTGAATTAGAAAATCGTGGGTCAAGCAGTTGGAGAACGTTACCGCCCTCTCTGATGTTCGAACGGCTAAGTAAATAGCTCTATGTATCCTGTGATTCCGAGAGCCAAATAAGGTAATTTGGGAGCAAATCAGCTGAACAGTATTGGCAATGGACACCTTAATTCACAGTTTGAATATTGAAATAACGTGTCAAACTGTTGGAGAACGTTTCCACCGCCTGTCAGAGACGATCAGCTAAGTCAATAGCTTCACCTATCCTGCGTTTCCGAAAGTAAAACGAGATATTCCCGCAGTAAATGGCCTGTTCAGTATAGGCAGAAGATACCATAATTCTCGGAGACAATATTAAAATAGAGCGGCACACCATGCGAGGCCGTTACTAATTGCTATAAAGTTAAACGGTTTTCCGAATGCCTTACCGTCCAAAAATCAAACCCGCCGTATCGAGAGTATTACACCGTGTTTACGGAAAGAAATTAGTGTTCGTTTCTGTGACGGGAGTCTTAGCTTCATGCGCCAATACTGTACAGAGCATTTAGTCTCGGATTACCTGGTTTGACTCAAGGAATCAGAGGATAGGTGGTGCTACTGACTTATCCGTTTGACTCTCAAAACGGGAGGTAACGCTCTCGTACGGTTTGACAGTCTATATTCAAATTCACACATGAAATAAACCTGCTCGACACTAAAAGGTCTACAACTTCGTACATCTGAACACGGTGTTATATTCTAGATACAGCGGGTCAGTCTTTCGAAGGGTAAGGCATTCTGTATGAGGCTTAACCCTACAGGAATTGGTAATGCTATACAACGTCTTGACGGCATGTTTTAATATTCAAACAGTGAAAAGAGTTGCCTGTTACCAATGTTGTACTGCGCATTTACACCCGGAATATCTGGTTCAAACTTGGGAATAACAGGATATGTGAAGCTGTTGACATAGCCGTTCGAATCGCAAGGAATGAGGTAACGTTCTCGAACGGTTTGACCGTCGATGTTCTAATTCATACACGAGTATAACGTGCCCGAGCCAGAAAAAAATACCAATTGTTCTCGCTGATCACGTAATCATTCTCCCGATACATTGTGATAGGTTCGAGAAAAGTGAGGAACTCGGTGTATAGTGTGACGCTCCACCAATAGGTATCACACTACAACGGTTTATCTGTGTACATTGCCAATACCATTCCCAATACTGTTCAGCGCATTCACTCCTGGAATACCTGGTATGACTCTCGGAATCACAACTATTGGTGAAGCTATTGACTCAGCCGCTCGACACTCAAAGAAGGTGGTAACGAGCTCGGACGATATGACACTTGATCTTCTAATTCATACAATTTCTTTCTCTGAGCACGAAGTTATACACGCGATTCAACGGGATACTTTTTCGGAGGGTAAGGTCTTCTGTAAAACATTTGAATTTGTTGCAATTGGTAACGTTCTCAAATGTTTTGACGCCCTATATTTAATATTGAAACCGTGAATTAAACTCCCTATTGCCGATACTGTTCAGCGCATTTGCTCCTGGAGTACCTAGTTTTTCTCTCGGAATCACAGGATTGGAGCAGCTTTTGACTTATACGTTCGACACTACTACAGTGTGGTAATGATCTCGAACGCTTTGACTCTCGATGCTGTAATTCAAACTTTAATATAACGTGCGGACACTGTATTGTATATTAACGTGTTTCTCCAAACACGAACTTTTACTCTCGATGAGGCCGGTGTGGTTCGCGGAAGGTAAGGCCTACGTTAAAACGTTTGACTTTATACTAATTGGTAACTCCCTGAAACGGTTTGACGCTCTATTTTAATATTGTTACCTTGCATTATGGTACGTATTGTCAAATCTGTTCAGCGGAATTACTCTCGGTATACCTGGTTTGACTCTCCGAACCACATGATACGTGAAGTTATTGACATAGACGTTCGTCTGTCACAGATGGTGGTAACGTTCGAGAAAGGCTTGAAATCCAATATTCTAATTCATGCATGAAAATAAGATGCTCGTCACTAAAATGTATAATAATTCGTTCCTCTGAACACGGTTTTACACTCTCGATACAGCGCGTTAATTTCTCGGAGGTTACGGTCTTCGGTAAAACGTTTGACTTCATGGAAATTTGTAACGTTCACAAACGGATTGGCGCTTTATTTTAATATTCAAACGGTGAGCTATGATATCTGTTGCCAATTCTATAATGCGCATTTTCTCCTGGAATATCTGGTTTGACTGTCGGAATCACAGGGTATGTGAAGCTATTGCCTTGGCTGTGCAACGCTCACGGAAGTTGGTAACGTTCCCCAAACTTTGACTCTCGATGTCGACATTTCATACACAAAAATGTATTGTCCGTCACTAAAATGTCTGCTAATTTATTTCCGTGAACATTAAGCAGGACACTCGCTACATCTTGTTAGGCTCTAGGAAGGTAAGGTATTCGGTAAAAGGAATGACTTTATACGAATTGGTAACGTTTTCCGACGGTTTGGCTCCATACATTAGTAT
>NIJG01000616.1:32644-45371 GCA_002201625.1 Euglossa dilemma | reverse complement strand
TCGTGACGCTAACTTGAATTAATTTTCCTAATTTTTATTATTTCTAAACGTTTTCGACAGACATAATTTTTGCATTTATCGCGACTCTTGGGATTATTAATCATTCCAGGGTGAAAAATCATCGAAAAAATGTGTAAAAAGGAGGAATTTTTTGGGAAAATATCGTCGCCAGCCAGGATACCCGATTGATAATAATATCGCTTTTGTTGCGATACATTTCGATATCGTTTGCTGACTTTGCATCAAAGGGATCAGGTTTACGCTGCACTCGTACGATTTCAGTGTCATTAACTTAATTAATGCCGAACCGGGGAAAAATTTCTGCGGGAAAAACGATTGTCCCGCGTGGACATTCGTAACGACAAACGAGTCGTCGCTCGTTTTAATATGTATTCGTCGATCGTGAAATCTGGCAACGTTACACGTCGAAAGCTTTGACGGATTTTCCTTTCCACCATGTCGTTTCGAAAATCAACCACTGCTCGAGTTACTAGTCATTTTTTAACGGAAAAATTCGAATGGAAGAAGGAAGGATTAAATTTCAGCCGATTATTAAAAAATTGTTCGAAATGTCGAGGTAAAATTTTGATATTGCGAAGATATTGTACTATGATAAAAAATTTACTATGCATTAGGTTGTTATGCACATAATTGAATCCAATTTTGCTCCATTTCGTACTTGACAACCTAATATTATGATAAAATGCTCACGAATGAGCTCTAGATAAATTATAAAATAGATACGAGGAAAATGATAATGATCTGGTATACCGAATATTGGAAAAGAACAAATAAATCGTGTTTTCGTTGCATACCATTAATACAAAATTAAGCTCACCTAATTAATCCCATATTCGTCGAATAAATTCAATAATACGTTGAACTTATGCACATAAGCACGTGGAAAAATTACTTTTATATCAAAAATAGATTTATCACTTTCTTCTTTATTCTGCACAATTTTATTAGAACTTTTCAATTTCTATCGTGTTTTCTCGTTTTAATTTTAGAAAGATTTGCTTCAAACCTCGAATTTTTATTTTCAGATTTTCTTCAGATCTCGCATTTTTGTTGTGATTTTTTAAGAAAATAATTCCTTCGTGATTCACGTTTTTTTTTTTTCGTAATTTCATAATGAGATTATATTCTGATTTTTCATGTTTTTTCTAGAATCATTCAAAAATTTCTTACCTATCGTATTTTCATATTTCTCGACAAAGTTATTCGTTTATTTTCCACGACTTTATTATAAGTTTTCGACGAGGCAATTCCCCTGCCTGATATATTTTTATTTCAATTTTCCAACAAAACGAATCCCTCTTTTCCGCACTTCTATTCCAATTCTCCGACAAACAACGCCTCGCATCTCGACCATTTCTATTTCGATTCTTCAACAAAGCAATCCCCTGCATTTTCACTCCGACCTGTCGATAAATCAATCCTTCTATCCCTCGCATCTCCTAAAATTACCTAAGCACGTTTATTCAATGCTTCCACGTCCACCCTCGCTCTCGTCTATTTGCAAACCATCGAAAATAAAATACATACACATAGCGATAATTCGGTTAGAAACATATGAACTCTTCTAAACACGTGTCTCGTCTTTCCGTCCACCTTATATCGCATTTCTATTTTCTCGTTTAACCTTTTCAGAGACGAATACGAATATTATAAAATAAAATAAACCACTGGTATCGCAGCGAGAATAAATTTATTTTTATCGTATAGTTCTCTAACCGATTCCATTTTTCTTTTTGCTCGTAACGCTCCTAATTTAAAAGAATTATTCCCGAAGAGATTTACGAACGAACGAATAAATAAACACCTAATTCAAGAACTCGACGAACACAATTATTATTAAAAGAAAATGAATTATTATTATCACAGTGAGAATAACATTCTTATTATCCTATAGTTCTCTAAACGATTTCAAGTTTCTTTTCTCTCATAACACTCTTAATTGAAAAGAATTATCCTTGAAGAGATTAACGAAGGAACGAATAGATAAGCACCTAGTCCGAGCACTGGACGAACACAGTTATTATTAAAAGAAAATAAACTATTATTATCACAGTGACAATAAATTTATCTTTGACCCATAGTTCTCAAACCGATTCCAATTTTCTTTTCTCTCGTATCACTCCTAATTCAAAAGAATTATTCTTGAAGATATTAACGAACGAACGAATAGATAAACACCTAATCCGAGAACTTGACGAACATAATTATTATTAAAATAAAACAAACCACTACTATTACAGCGACAATAAATTTCTTATTATCGTATAGTTCTCTAACCGATTCCAATTTTCTTTTCTCTCGTAACACTCCTAATTCAAAAGAATTATTCTCGAAGAGATTAACGAACAAATAAATAAATAAACGCATAAACCTTTTCAGAGACGAACATGATTATTTTTAAAATTAAAAAAAGAATAATATTACAGTGATAATAAATTTATTTTTATCGTATAGTTCTCAAACCGATTCCAATTTAACTCCTAATTGAAAAGAATTATCCTCGAAGTGATTAACGAACAATCAAATGTTTATTTATTAACACCTAATCCAAGAACTCGACGAACACGATTATTATTAAAATAAAACAAACCACTACTATCACAGCGACAATAAATTTCTTATTATCGCATAGTTCTCTAACCGATTCCAATTTTCTTTTCTTTCATAACACTCCTAATTCAAAAGAATTATTCTTGAAGATATTAACGAAGGAACGAATAGATAAGCACCTAATCCGAGCACTGGACGAACACAATTATTATTAAAAGAAAATAAACTATTATTATCACAGTGACAATAAATTTATCTTTGACCCATAGTTCTCAAACCGATTCCAATTTTCTTTTCGCTCCCAACACTCCTATCTTAAAAGAATTATTTCCGAAGAGATTCACGAACGAACGAATAAATAAACACCTAATCCGAGAACTTGACGAACATAATTATTATTATAATAAAACAAACCACTACTATCACAGCGACAATAAATTTCTTATTATCGCATAATTCTCTAACCGATTCCAATTTTCTTTTCTCTCATAACACTCCTAATTCAAAAGAATTATTCTTGAAGATATTAACGAAGGAACGAATAGATAAGCACCTAATCCGAGCACTGGACGAACACAATTATTATTAAAAGAAAATAAACTATTATTATCACAGTGACAATAAATTTATCTTTGACCCATAGTTCTCAAACCGATTCCAATTTTCTTTTCGCTCCCAACACTCCTATCTTAAAAGAATTATTTCCGAAGAGATTCACGAACGAACGAATAAATAAACACCTAATCCGAGAACTTGACGAACATAATTATTATTATAATAAAACAAACCACTACTATCACAGCGACAATAAATTTCTTATTATCGCATAATTCTCTAACCGATTCCAATTTTCTTTTCTCTCATAACACTCCTAATTCAAAAGAATTATCCTCATAGAAATTAACAAACGAACGAACAAAATTTAAAAAAATCTAAAATCTAATCTGAGAACTCTCTTTCTCCTAGATCTCAAAAAAAAAGAAAAGGATAAGAAAATCTAGTCAACCTAGCACCATGGATCTTACCATGGATCCTACTATGAATCCTACCATGAATCCTACCATATATCCTACTATGAATCCTACGATGGTTCTAATCGAAAGGTGAATCGAATTACACAAGAACCCGGTTGGTTTTCCGCGTCGAGGAGGAAGCTGGTTGCGAAATGGCCGCTAGAAGGAGGAGAAGACGGCATGTGCAGGACGTGCGCCGTGGGAGGGCCGATGGCAACTTTTATTGCGTCCGCAATAAAACAGCCGACGTATAGCCGGCCGCGATTCGACGGCCCTGTCGCCAGTCGAGGCAAACGCCGAGCGAAACGACCAGGGACAGAGAAAAAGCCAGGCGTCTTTCGAAATGTGCATTACGTGGAAATAATTCATGCAGAAGTGGCGCTATCGGCGCAACTCGCTCGCCGCTCGCGTGCAAGAAAACGCAGCCGGGCCAATTAAACGGGAATACCGAGAGCGCAAGCCCGCCTCGCAATTAAACTTTCCGATACAGCTACTTCGATATTTCTCCCCCTCCTCTACCTCCCTTTCTCTTCACTCCTCCCCCTTTTTCCATTTTTTTCCCGCTTTTCGCATTCGCAACGCGAGTTAGAATGTCGAAAGGGACTCGAGAAGGCTGGCTACGCGGGTCAATAAGGGTGGCAGTTGATAGTTACCGATGTAAGGGGTCGAATTTGGTTATATCTGGGCCACTGGGTCCCATAAGTTTTCGGAAAGTAACGCGTTAATGTGGTAGAATTTTTCGGAGATCGCGAATTTTAGTTTTCACGGAATTGTTGCTTCAGTTTTGCTAGAAACTCTCTCCATTTTTGTTAGGATATTTTGGAAGATGGAAGTTATTATTTTCGAATTTTTGGGTAGAGAGTATGAATATATTTTGTGAAATTTATTATCGTTAAATGCTTTCCCACAGGATAATAATGGTCAAAGAGTTCTGTAATTGAAGTAATCGCAGAAGACAACGAAGGGTGGTTACACGGCTTACTAAGGGTGCAAGTAGATAATTACCGATGCAAGGGGTCGAATTTGTTTATATTTGGGCCACTGGGTCCCATAACTTTTTGGAAAGTAACAGGTTAAAATGGTAGAATTTTCGGTACACCGCGAATTTTAGTTTTCACGGAATAATTATTTCAGTTTTGTTACAAACTCTCTCTTTTTCTTATAATATTTTGGAAGATGGAAGTTATTATCTTTCAATTTTTTTATAGAGTGTATCAATAGATAGAGTGTCAGGAATTTTGTGAAATTTATTATCGTTAAATGTTTTCCCGCGAGATAACAGTGGTCAAAGACTTCTCTAATTAAAGTAAGCACAGAAGACAACGAAGGAATTATCTCTCTTCGTTTCCGAGAATCTTTCTCGCAAAGTATTCTCTGCTTTGACTACTGTTCATCTCACAGCTCCCTACATTGCGTAATAACTTTTCCTTTAATATGTAATAATCTGCGTGTCCCGTGTACAAGTCCGCGATGATTAATACCTGTCTTCCCAACGACGAGTCATTTTTCCGAAATATATACGAAGACAGAAAGGCAATAGCCGTGTCAGCCAGCGCTGCTTAGATAATTGAGTCGCAGCATATGCGTTAGTACCAGCGAATATATTAAATTTTCAATTCAATACACGCTGCCACATACTGTCTCTCCTCGTTTTATAAATATTACAATCTTCCATCTACCCAGCCTCTTGCACAATGACTGAAAATTACGCGAAAATCCCGCTGAACCACGCTACTTTAACCCACCGCGGTTCCCAACACCGGTTCAGATATTTTCACCATTTTTCATCATCCTCTGACAGCTCAAGTTTCATTTTTTGTTTCAAACGAATTATTTCTTTATTCGATTTTTCAAATATCAGCTTAATTCTTGTATTTTTGTGCGATTTAAGTTTGCGGAGGTAATATCAATGCATTTGTGTAGTTACTCTGTGAAATATCGTTTGTGTTCGTCGCAATCAGAGGAAATAATAGATATAAGAAGTGATTGAATGGATTAGGCTAAAGATATTGGAAAAATTGTACGAATCGAAGAAAATGATGATTTGTTTTGTGATTTAATTTGGATTCTATGAGAATAAGGAATCCATGGCAACGACGACGGTAAAAGTGTTCGAAAAATGGTAGGAATCGAGGAAAATGAGGATTTATTTTATGATTTAATTTCAATTCTACAAGAATAAGGAATTTGTGGCAACGACGAAGCTAAAAATCTTCGAAAAATGGTACGAATCGAGGAAAATGATGATTTAATTTAAATTTTACGAGAATAAGAAACCCATGGCAACGACGACGGTAAAAATGTTCGAAAAATGGTACGAATCGAGGAGATTGATGATTTATTTTACGATTTAATTTAAATTCTACAATAATAAGGAATCCATAGCAACGATTATGTTAAAAAACTTCGACAAATGGTACGAATCGAGGAGAATGATGATCTACTTTATGATTTAATTTAAATTTCACAAGAATAAGGAAACTATGGTAATGACGACGGTAAAAATGTTCGAAAAATGGTACGAATCGAGGAAAATGATGATTTATTTATGATTTAATTTAAAGTCTACAAGAATAAGGAATCCATAGCAACGATCATGTTAAAAAACTTCGAAAAATGGTACGAATCGAGGAGAATGATGATCTACTTTATGATTTAATTTAAATTTCACAAGAATAAGGAAACTATGGTAATGACGACGGTAAAAATGTTCGAAAAATGGTACGAATCGAGGAAAATGATGATTTATTTATGATTTAATTTAAAGTCTACAAGAATAAGGAATCCATAGCAACGATCATGTTAAAAAACTTCGAAAAATGGTACGAATCGAGGAGAATGATGATCTACTTTATGATTTAATTTAAATTTCACAAGAATAAGGAAACTATGGTAATGACGACGGTAAAAATGTTCGAAAAATGGTACGAATCGAGGAAAATGATGATTTATTTATGATTTAATTTAAAGTCTACAAGAATAAGGAATCCATAGCAACGATCATGTTAAAAAACTTCGAAAAATGGTACGAATCGAGGAGAATGATGATCTACTTTATGATTTAATTTAAATTTCACAAGAATAAGGAAACTATGGTAATGACGACGGTAAAAATGTTCGAAAAATGGTACGAATCGAGGAAAATGATGATTTATTTATGATTTAATTTAAAGTCTACAAGAATAAGGAATCCATAGCAACGATCATGTTAAAAAACTTCGAAAAATGGTACGAATCGAGGAGAATGATGATCTACTTTATGATTTAATTTAAATTTCACAAGAATAAGGAAACTATGGTAATGACGACGGTAAAAATGTTCGAAAAATGGTACGAATCGAGGAAAATGATGATTTATTTATGATTTAATTTAAAGTCTACAAGAATAAGGAATCCATAGCAACGATCATGTTAAAAAACTTCGAAAAATGGTACGAATCGAGGAGAATGATGATCTACTTTATGATTTAATTTAAATTTCACAAGAATAAGGAAACTATGGTAATGACGACGGTAAAAATGTTCGAAAAATGGTACGAATCGAGGAAAATGATGATTTATTTATGATTTAATTTAAAGTCTACAAGAATAAGGAATCCATAGCAACGATCATGTTAAAAAACTTCGAAAAATGGTACGAATCGAGGAGAATGATGATCTACTTTATGATTTAATTTAAATTTCACAAGAATAAGGAAACTATGGTAATGACGACGGTAAAAATGTTCGAAAAATGGTACGAATCGAGGAAAATGATGATTTATTTATGATTTAATTTAAAGTCTACAAGAATAAGGAATCCATAGCAACGATCATGTTAAAAAACTTCGAAAAATGGTACGAATCGAGGAGAATGATGATCTACTTTATGATTTAATTTAAATTTCACAAGAATAAGGAAACTATGGTAATGACGACGGTAAAAATGTTCGAAAAATGGTACGAATCGAGGAAAATGATGATTTATTTATGATTTAATTTAAAGTCTACAAGAATAAGGAATCCATAGCAACGATCATGTTAAAAAACTTCGAAAAATGGTACGAATCGAGGAGAATGATGATCTACTTTATGATTTAATTTAAATTTCACAAGAATAAGGAAACTATGGTAATGACGACGGTAAAAATGTTCGAAAAATGGTACGAATCGAGGAAAATGATGATTTATTTATGATTTAATTTAAAGTCTACAAGAATAAGGAATCCATAGCAACGATCATGTTAAAAAACTTCGAAAAATGGTACGAATCGAGGAGAATGATGATCTACTTTATGATTTAATTTAAATTTCACAAGAATAAGGAAACTATGGTAATGACGACGGTAAAAATGTTCGAAAAATGGTACGAATCGAGGAAAATGATGATTTATTTATGATTTAATTTAAAGTCTACAAGAATAAGGAATCCATAGCAACGATCATGTTAAAAAACTTCGAAAAATGGTACGAATCGAGGAGAATGATGATCTACTTTATGATTTAATTTAAATTTCACAAGAATAAGGAAACTATGGTAATGACGACGGTAAAAATGTTCGAAAAATGGTACGAATCGAGGAAAATGATGATTTATTTATGATTTAATTTAAAGTCTACAAGAATAAGGAATCCATAGCAACGATCATGTTAAAAAACTTCGAAAAATGGTACGAATCGAGGAGAATGATGATCTACTTTATGATTTAATTTAAATTTCACAAGAATAAGGAAACTATGGTAATGACGACGGTAAAAATGTTCGAAAAATGGTACGAATCGAGGAAAATGATGATTTATTTATGATTTAATTTAAAGTCTACAAGAATAAGGAATCCATAGCAACGATCATGTTAAAAAACTTCGAAAAATGGTACGAATCGAGGAGAATGATGATCTACTTTATGATTTAATTTAAATTTCACAAGAATAAGGAAACTATGGTAATGACGACGGTAAAAATGTTCGAAAAATGGTACGAATCGAGGAAAATGATGATTTATTTATGATTTAATTTAAAGTCTACAAGAATAAGGAATCCATAGCAACGATCATGTTAAAAAACTTCGAAAAATGGTACGAATCGAGGAGANGTTATCCTGTAATCCTACTTTCCTAAAATTAAGCTTCCTACGATAGTTATTATCGCTTATTCGAATTCGAGCTATGGCATTAAAACGAATGGTGACTGAGAGTCACCTCTCGAGTGCAAAGGGTTAATATGTATATATAATGCATACATTGACGCTATTTCTCTATCGAATATCAAAGCGAAGGAAACTCGTTTAGAGATTACTAACCATAGCTGTACCTCGTAATCTTCGATTGCGAAAAAATGTGTTCGAGAACCGATAGGAAACTTAGGCTGATTTCCATGGACCCTGACGGATCGTTAACACGGTATCGCGCAGACACGCGGAAGGTTTCGTTCTAATCACCGTGGAATCAGGTGAATATCACGAACAGCACGGAAGCGTGCTGCTGGCAGCTGACAAATTACGCGTCATAAATTTCACAGCCGATTTCTAACGTCGCTAACGGTTATCATCGATATTCGATTAGTCCTGCTAGACGGCGATACGTCTCCGCGAGAGAGCTGGTCGCGGCTCTGAGAAGGAAACGTGGGATAGAAATAAAAGGAGGAAAAAATTCGGGGACGTTGCACGGCCGAGGATTTATCAGGGCTCGATAGCCGCCTGTCGTCGTTCAAGATCGTGAACTCGAAGATTCGCGACGATCATCCACTCTTTCTTCGGACTCGTCTTTGCTTTTCCGGAGAATCCAGGGTACGGGTATTAGGTGATGGAAAGTTGAATAGTGGGTTTATGGTGAAACGTATATACAGAATAGTAACACTGCAACTTTAGAACCAATAATTTCTATTTACAATTCTTTAACGCAGTAGCAAGTAAAATCTTCAAAATAGATCCGTCCTTGCCTTTTCGGAGAATCCAGGGAATGGCAATTAGGTAACGGAAAGTTGAATAGTGGGTTTATGGTGAAACGTATGTACAGAATAGTAAGACTGAAACTTTAGAAACCTTAATTTCTATTTACAATCATTTAACCTGGTGAGAAGATGTCAAATCGTCTATATCTCGTCTCAATCTTGAAAATAAATAGAAGTATCGTTACATTTCCCGAAGATAGAGGGAATAGAAATTAGATGAATAGCGAGTGCAAATTGAATAGTGGATTTATGGTGAAACATACAAAATAAGAACACTGAAACTCGTGCTTTAAAATCTATAATTTCTATTCATAATCACGTTAAAAATTAAATCCTTTAACGAGGTGAGAAGATATAACATCATCTCGATCTTGAAAATAAATAGAACTGTCGTTGTTTTTCCGGAGAATCCAGGGTACGGGGATTAGGTAACGAAAAGTTGAATAGTGGGTTTACAGTGAAACGTATGTACAGAATAGTAAGACTGAAACTTTAGAACCCATAATTTCTATTTACAATCATTTAATGTGGTGAGAAGAAGTAACATCGTCTTGATATTGAAGATAAATAGAACTGTTGTTGTTATTCCGGAAAATCTAGGGAAGGGAGATTAAGCGACGAAAAGTTGAATAGTGGGTTTATGGTAAAACGTACAAAATAATAACACTGAAACTGGTACCTTAAAATCCATAATTCCTATTTACAAGTACGTTCCAAATGGAATCTTTTAACGCGCTTAGAAGAAGTAAAGTCGTCTCGATCTTGAAAATTGACTCGTCGTTGCTTTTCCGGAGAATCCAGGGTACGGGGATTAGGTAACGAAAAGTTGAATAGTGGGTTTATGGTGAAACGTATGTACAGAATAGTAAGACTGAAACTTTAGAACCCATAATTTCTATTTACAATCATTTAACGTGGTGAGAAGAAGTAACATCGTTTCTCTCTCTCTCTCTCATCTTGATCTCGAAAATTAATACAAGCGTCGTTACTTTTCCGGAGGATCCAGGGAAAGGAGATTAGATGATGGAAAAATGAAACTGGTGCTATAAAATCCAAAGTTCCTATTCATAATTACGTTAAAAATGAAATCCATTCACGAGGTGAGAATATGTAACATCATCTCAATTTTGAAAATAAATAGAACTGTTGTTGCTTTTCCGGAGAATTCATGGAATGGAGATTAGATGACGGAAAGTTGAATAGTGGATTTATGGTGAAACGTACAAAATAGTAATACTCAAACTTTAAAATCCATAATTTCTATTTACAACCCTTTAACACGCCGAGAAAAAGTAAAATCGTTTCACTCCCGTCTCGGTCTTGAAAATGAATAGAACCGTCATTGTTTTTCGGGAAAATCCAGGGAACAGGGATTAGATGAATAAAAGTTGAATAGTGAGTTTATGGTGAAACGTATAGAATAATAGTAGAATAGCAGATTTAAAATCCATAATTCCTATTTACAATGACGTTAAAAATGAAATTCTTCAACGCGATGAGAAGAAGTAAAATCGTCTCGATCTTGAAAATAAATAAACCCGTCGTTGTTTTTCCGGAAAATCCATAGAACAGGGATTAGATGATGGAAACTTAAATAGTGGGTTTATGGTGAAACGTACAAAATAGTAATACTGTAACTTTAAAATCCATAATTTCTATTTACAATCATTTAACGTGGCGAGAAGAAGTAAAATCGTCACTCTCTCGTCTCGATCTTGAAAATAAATAGAACCGTCGTTGCTTTTCCGGAAAATCCATGGAATGGGCATTATGTGATGGACACTTGAATAGTGGGTTCATGGTAAAACGTATAGAATAATAATAGAATAGTAGATTTAAAATCCATAATTCCTATTTACAATGACGTTAAAAATGAAATTCTTCAACGCGATGAGAAGAAGTAAAATCGTCTCAATCTTGAAAATAAACCCGTCGTTGTTTTTCCGGAAAATCCATAGAACAGGGATCAGGTGACGGAAAATTGAATAATAGTTTTATGGTGAAACGTACAAAATAATAACACTGAAACTACTGCTTTAAAATCCACAATTCCCACTTACAATTACGATAAAAATAAAATCCCTTAACACGCCGAGAAAAACTAAAATCTTCTCTCTCTCTCGTCTCAATCTTAAAAATAAATAAACCCGTCGTAGTTTTCCCAAAAGTCCAGAGAATTATCCGACAGAAAGTTCAATACTTTAACTTAATAATAAAACATAGAAAATAGTAACACTAAATCCATAAACCCCATAATTTCTATTCCCAATCCCTGAACACACCGAGAAGAAGCAAAATCATCTTGCCTCGATCTTGAAAACACCACGAGTACTTATTCCCATGAGAAACAACTGACATAAATTATTTCTCTCGAGTATCTCCGGCATCGTGATAGATATCGACGTATTACCAGGTAATATTAAAACACCGCTAACAAGTGCATTAAAATTTGCAGAGGAAAAAACCGAAAAGCTAGGTACGCGGCACGCATTAGCGAGGCTCCCGCGGGGAGTTAATATTTTACACGGGCGAAAAATAAGGGAGGGGTAAAGAGAAAAGGAAAAAGGTTGCATTTTTTTCGGCAGACGCGAAAGTGGCCGAAGCGCCGCATGACGCGGCGCAAATAACAGGGTATTTGCATTTAATTAACGCGCCGCGCACACGCTCGTGTCTGTCGCATCCGGTACCGTTCGATCGGAACGTCGTGCAGCAAATGTAATTCATGCTGGCGTTAGAAAATCACTATAGCTATAGTTCGCGTGGAAGATTACGGCTGCCGGAGGCCATCACACCACTGATTTCCACTTTTACCACACCGACACGTGTCTCCACTCTCATCCCTTATTTCGATACCAAGAAAATTCTACCTATTTTCCTATTTTTCCTATTTTATTTTTCTTTTTAACCAGTATTTTAAGCCAGTATTTTCAATAAATATAACACCGACTTTTCATCAGCAAACAAGATTTGTCATCCTTGTCTACTAACTCTAAATAGCGTCCAATTATATAACATTGGTTAAATTAGAAACACTGTTTGGTATGGAAAAAGGAAAATCAATTACAATATATTAAAACATTGCGTACGGCGCTTTAAAAAAACAAAACCTCTCAAAGACAGCACATTTTAAACGTTCTATAATTATAATTAACAAGTAGAAAACATGTATAAACATATTACTATTATCTGTGTGGCATTAAATTCGCATTTAATA
>NIJG01000614.1:35877-47382 GCA_002201625.1 Euglossa dilemma | reverse complement strand
AGAGGAGGTTTTTAGATTGTTCATTCTTTTTTGAATAAGAAAGTACATCAGTGATGCTGTTAGTACTATAGCAATCTGTAGAGTAATTTGTCAAATTTTATACAGTTTTCCTCTTTTTTCTTCGGAATTTTTCAAGTAAGAGCAACTGGCTTAAAGTGACTTAGTTCCAATGCATAGAAAACAGAGTTTTTGGATACTTCGTTTCTTTTTTAAACAGTAATTGTAGAAGATAATTTGCTAATGTATTCTTACCCAAAATTTTCAATATCTCGTATATGTTCACAATCATAATACCCATAAAAATTCAAATGCTAACGTTACAAAAAAGGAAGTAACTATATCTTACACCTCATTTTCCTATACTAAGCGTTCATCTGCACGAATTGACTCGACAATCGGAACATCGATCAAACATTGAAAATTCGTGATTCGAAACCCCAGAACTCTCGTTTAAAGACTTCCGAGCTGAAAGAAAAATCATTCCATAATTCATCCTTATCCAAAATTTTCAATATTTCATTTATATTAACAATCGTAATACCCATCAAAACTGAAGCCCAAACCTTAACAAAAATATCTATATCTTACACCTCATTTTCCCATACAAAGTATTCATCTCTACAAATTGACTCGACAATCGGAACATCGATCAAACACCGAAAATTCGCGATTCGAAACCCCAAAACTCTCGTCTGAAGAGTTCCTATCCTGGAGAAGTATCATTTCGTAATTCATCCTCACCAAAATTTTCCATATCTCATCTATATTGATGAATATAAACAAACCATAATTCCCATCAAAACTGAAACCCAAACCTTAACAAAAATACCTACCTAAAACGCTTCCTCGGAAAACCCTTCCATCGTTTCGTAATTCTGTTCTCTACATCTTCCCGTACTAAGTATTCATCTGTGCTCGACAATCGGAATATCGATCAAACGGCGAACGCTGTCGATTCGAAACTGCGAAACTCTCGTTTGAAGAGCGAGAGAACGCGAGAGTTCCGAGCCGGGAGAAAAATCCGGGTGAAAATACCGTTGTCGCGAAGGGGCAATGGAAGGAAGGAAGGAGAGAATAGCGAATGCCTGGGACGAATCGTTTCCGTGCGATCGAACAATCGAACACCCTGCTCGCGACTCGGCAACTAGAAGGAACACGCGCGAATCGTCGCGCGGGGCGTAAATCTCGTAAGCTTTGCGGCGAACTTTCGCCGCGAGCAACAAAGAGCCAACGCCGGGCTCGGTCATTTATTCGGATTGCAATAGCTGGATGCACTCTCGCGGAAGCAGATGAAAAGGTTAAAAAAGGCAGGAGGAGGAGGGAAAAAAAGGAGGGGAGGTTTCGGAGAGGGTGGCGGAAGACGAGAAAACTCGGGGTAGCGACAAAGGCGGGGTAGCATCCTGCGACTCCCTCGCACGCGCCTTCAATTCTTCTTGAAATCTTGACACGCGACGGGAACGGAGTTTTCTGAAAACGCTGGCCCGCCTTTGAACCGGTCGACCCATTACTTATATAGGCGACGAGGCCTCCTTTGTTTCCCCGTGGATGGGGTTGCAGAGTAATTAATGCCACGCGTGGACGTAAGATTGTAATTCGAGGATCCGAGTCGGGCCTTTGTCAGATAGGTCGGTTAGATGATTTTTTCTGCAGGGAGGTGACTTCTCACTCAGGATTCCGGTTTGTTAGGACACCGTAGGGCTCGAGATTTTATCAAGACTCGAATTTTTTAGTATTTTGCTGCATTATTTGTACCGTGAAATATTGGGGTATTTATTTATTATTTTCAATAGGGTGGACACAATTTCAAGAATGGTATGGTGAATTTAGAAGTGTTATATAGTTAGACTGAAGATTAGAGTTTGCTAAGACTCTGTAGGGCTCGAGATATTATTGAGTTTCGAATTTTTTAGTATTTTGCTGGATTATTTGTACTGTGAGATATTGGGGTATTTATTTATTATTTTCAATAGGGTGGACACAATTTCAAGAATGGTATGGTGAATTTAGAAGTGTTATATAGTTAGACTGAAGATTAGAGTTTGCTAAGACTCTTGTAGGGCTCGAGATATTATTGAGTTTCGAATTTTTTAGTATTTTGCTGGATTATTTGTACTGTGAGATATTGGGGTATTTATTTATTATTTTCAATAGGGTGGACACAATTTCAAGAATGGTATGGTGAATTTAGAAGTGTTATATAGTTAGACTGAAGATTAGAGTTTGCTAAGACTCTGTAGGGCTCGAGATATTATTGAGTTTCGAATTTTTTAGTATTTTGCTGGATTATTTGTACTGTGAGATATTGGGGTGTTTATTCATTATTTTCCATAGGGTGGACACAATTTTAAGGGTGTTGTGGTGAATTTAGAAATGTTATATAGTTAGACTGAGGAATAGGGTTTCCTAAGACTTTGTAGGGCTCGAAATTTTATTAAGACTCGAATATTTTATTTTTTTTTTCTGGATTATTTGTACCGTGAGATATTAGGATATTTATTTATTATTTTCAATAGGGTAAATAAAATTTTAGGAGTGTTATGGTGATCTTAAATTTTTTGTTATAGATAAGCTGAGAATTGAGGACACTATATTCTTTGTGCTGTCATATATTATGGTACCTATTTATTATTTTCAATAGGGTGGATGTTATAGTAACAGTCTTACAACTAGAACTATCTTATGAACGAACTGAGAATTGGGTCTTAATAGGACTCCACAAAGTCTGCGATTTTATCATTTAAATTTTTTAATCGAGGAATAATTATTCATTTATTGAATTCCTTGTGTGTAATGTATTATGATGTTCATTAATTATTCTCAAAGGGCTGCAGTAATGAACTCAGAACCAAGAATGTCTTAAGGATGAGCTCCGTAGAATCAGATTTAATTAATATTTAAATTCCTTATTCCTTTATCGGTATCCCTGTACTGTAAACTATTACGATATTTATTTATTATTTTCGAAAGGGTGTAATAAATTTTAGAAATATTATAATGAGCATAAAAGTGTCCTATAAATAAGCTAACGAATGAAATTTTGTAGCCCTCTGTAGAATTTGAGATTTTTTATTTCAGAAACAAATTGCACAAAGTTTGTTCGTCATTCTCAAAATTCTAATAACAGATATCACTCAATAAAATTTCTACGGTATTAATCAGTAATTCTATCACGCGACTGTTCCCCAAAAGGGGATGAAAGTATTTTTATCCTCAAAGCAACAGTTTCTCGAATATTTTCAAAATCCAGCTTTCAAAAGAAACGATCAATCTTTCTTCCCGAATTTCTATTTTCTCCAAAACCGATTTTCAAACGAAAGAGTGGATTTCTGTCACATGTCATTCGTATCTTTTCACCGGGAAAACCACCTGGGACCGAGTCCTGCGTGCCTTTTAGAGACACCCTGTGTAAACTTACCGCAGAGCACAATTATTCGTTCATTATTTCCCCGGCGATACACGAGAAACCCTCGCCGCAGCCAATCGAGGATTCCACGGCCACCCCTATCGTTACCGAACCACCCCATCCCTTCGAGGGCATCGGGACCTTCGTCCTCAAAGCGACAGAGCCAGCCCCATCCTGTGTCTCCTCCATGGGACGGGGTTTAAAAATTAAAGACGCGCCGTTGGCACGGCGAAATTAATCCGCATCGAATTGCCGGGGTGTATTTGTCGTGCCGTGCTGATCGATGTAATTAATCCGGGGTAATTAACGATAAAGCAAGCCAAGAGAGGGAACGTATACCCGGTCACGCACCTGGGTGCGTGATCCCGTGCGCCGGAGGTTTTAATCATCGAGAACGGGCGGTTCTCTCTCCCTCTCTCTCTCTCGATGGAGAGGAGAAGGGTTGGAAAAGACGGCGAGGAGGACACCACCGCCATTTTCGTAATTACGCGCGAACGACGCGCGCCGGATATTAATCAAAAACTCGGCGCGGAGGAACGCGAGCCCGCGAGTCGGCGCGAGTCATCGATACGTAGAATTGGGTTGATTGACAACCGATAGACCTGGATTCCAACCCCCGAAGAAAGGGTTAGGTCGTTCACCCCTTCAGGAAGAATCTTTTTTTCACCGTTTTTCGGCAGGTGGTAGATTTTTACACGGAATTTTTTGGAGTAAATTTTAATTCGGTTGTAAATTAGCTGTTACAGTATATTGAATTGTTTATTGGTGTGATAGATGACGTTGTTAGCTTAGTAGGATAATTTATAAAATATTAGGAGCTTTTGAGGTCGTTCATCCCTTAAGAAAAAATTTTTTTTTTTTGAGATTTTCCGGAATAAATTTTAATATTGTATAAATATGGTAATAGAGTGATTAATTGTTCTTTTTTTTCCCGTTGTTTGGCGGGTGGCAAATTTTCAGACGGAATTTTCTAAAATAAATTTTAATTCGGTTGTAAATTAGCTGTTACAGTATATTGAATTGTTTATTGGTGTGATAGATGACGTTGTTAGCTTAGTAGGATAATTTATAAAATATTAGGAGCTTTTGAGGTCGTTCATTCCTTAGGAAAGAATTTTTTCTTTTGAGATTTTCAGGAATAATTTTTAATATGGTATAAATATGGTAGTATTTTCTGGAATAAATTTGAATCAAATTGTAAATTAGCTGTTACAATATTGAATCGTTTACTGGTGTAATAGATAACATTGTTAGTTTAGTAAGATAATTTTAAAAATATAAGGAATTTTTTACGTTGTTCATTCCTTAAGAAAAAATTTTGTCCTTGGAGATTTACAGAAATAAATTTGAATGTAGTATAAATAAGGTAGTAGAATAACTAATTGTTTGTTTATTGTTATACATTATTGATGATACTGTTATAGCTACAAAAATATTCATCTCACAGAAAAGAATTCTTCTTTTTTGTTTTGAGATTTCTACGTTGAATCTGCAGGGATAAATTTTATTCTATTATAAATAAGGTACTAGAGTAATTAATCCTTTACTGGAGTAATAAATGACACTATTAGTTTATTAAAATAATAACGACAATATACAGTGCTTGGAATCCTAGAAAAATTATATTTTCTTTATTTTTTAACAATCTAACAGGGTAATTAGTCAATTAAACAATACAGTACGCTATAATAAAAATTCCATCGTGATCAAGAATAATTTCTACCGAAATTTCAATATAACCTCTAACGTTGCTCCAATTAAAAAAATCGAAGGGCCAGTAAAATCATCATCTTCCTCGTACCAACCAATCATCGTTTTTAAAAATATTCAACCAGCACGCTCCAAGTGCCCTACTCTACTTGACACCTATTCCCCAGCTCCACGAATTCTCCCTGTCACGTCGCCATTTCAATTACGTCTCTCCGTTCCAAAAGACCCTCTGAAACTATAGCAAACCCTATCTATGTATATACCCCCGAAAAAACATGGAAAAGAGAAAAGATGATCAATGTTGATCACACGAGGCTCATAGCAAAATGCGAATTACCAGAATAACGACTCATTTCCGTCGGCCATTTATATTCTCTCAGCCAAAGCGTCTTCCTCGATTTCCACCACCGTTTCCTCTTCGACACTCGTCGAAAGATTCGTTTCTTCGCTAGGATCGGGCCCACTAACGAGGCCTCTATATATCTCTTGTATCGCGGAAGGCCTGTCTCCGTTTCTCCTCGCGCGAAGGGCGGTTTCGTTGCGTCGATTTATCGTTTAATAAAAGGTGATACATGGCCCACGAGGCGGCCGTTTTTATTTTCCGCGAACGGCGACCCACCGCGAGCCACCACACCCTTTAATCTTCGACGCTCTTGTCGTTCGGGGGCTCGTTAAATGGAATTTCCTCGATTCCGGACCCTCGCAGGATTGCACGGGGGTCAAGGGATTGTCTCGTGAAACGGCGATATTCGTTACGATTTGTATCGTTTTGCCGAGTCGAAGTGTCGCGACAACTCCTGGAATGCGATTGGTTGCTTCGAATTCCGGAATTTAATGTATGAAAATATCGGAAGTTAATGGAATCGTGTGTAGAGTCTTCGTTTCATAAAAATGGCTGAGAATAAAATGTGCAAGGGATGATTGTCTCTATGATGTATAAGGTCAAAGATTATTGAGGATTATTAGGCGTAGAATGTGTGAATATATAGTTACTGTTAATTATATTTTATCTGATGATCAGGAATCGTTCAGAGTACTAAAACATCCAATGTTTTGCATAGATCGTTTAATTTTTAAAAAGAGGAACAAACCATATATCAAGCTTGCTCTAGAAACCCTGAAATAAACCAAGATATTTACTCATAATCCTTTTTGTGATAACCATTGGTCTTTGCAATGTCTGACATCACATCTACTCTATCACTCAAAAAAATTCAATCCTTTCAAACCTACCCCAAAACAGAACAAAACTATTAAATATCTTTCTACTTAAATCTAATTCCAGAGTCCCTCAAAAAGATCCAAACCTTGATGCACAATCAATAATAATAATTCTTTGTATAACGATTGATCACATCCCCAATTTCTCACATCATATCTGCTCTACCATCTAAAAAAGAATCTTTCTTCAAACCAAAACAAAACTCTTAAGAATCTTCCTACTCATATCTAACTCCAGAGTTTCTCAAAAGGATCCAAACCTTGATATACAATTAATAATGATAATTCTTTCTATTACGATCGATCACATCCCCAATTTCTCACATTATACCTACTCTACCATCTAAAAAACCACCGAATCAAAACAAGAAAATTCCCATATTCCTCAAAAACCTTCATCCACCACTCTCAAAAACAGAAAAATCCCAAATTAACCCTACCTCTTCTCCAGTCTTTGTGCTCAAATCTAACTCCAGAGTCACTCAAAAGGACCCAAACCTTGATACACGATCAATAATGATAATTCTTCCTATAACCATCACCAATCTTCCTAATTTCTCACATCATATCTACTCTACCATCTAAAAAAGCCCCAAACCACCGAATCAAAACAAGAAAATTCCCATATTCCTCAAAAACCTTCATCGACCACTCTCAAAAACAGAAACCACGCAAACTAACCCTACCTCTTCTCCACCATCCCTGAAAGAGACCTCTAGATCCTAGAAAGTTCGAGGTCAGTCCTTCCTCCACCCAGGATTCCTGACCTTCCACTGATACTCTATCCACGAACCTGCAAGCGATCCATCCCGAAGATCCTCATCAGTAACGAAACGAAATCCCGTTCTTTCCCTCCTCATCCACCAGAAGAAGAGCATCCTCTATCTCAGCCACGATATCCCAAACTGATGTTCGAATTTTCGGAGAGGGCCAACGCGGATGTTATCTACGAGCGATAAGGGAGCGTCCAGCGAGGACACCTCTGTACAATGCGGCTCGGACAGGCGGCCACATCCGAGCTGGCGTCTCGACGACAAGTGACGGACGAAGCAAGGGTGGTCGGATGAATAGCGAAGCAGGAATCGACATTTCGGCGGTGACATTGGTCGCGGTGGCAAGAAAAGAGAGAACAAACCGTTCCGTGGGACAGAGAGAGCGGTCCAGAAGAGGGTAGGGTGGCTGACACGGAAGAAGAGGCGGGGTAGAAGGGCGGAGAAGAGCGAAGGGAATTACTATGGTCGATGTCGGACAGTACGAGACAGAGGCGGGAAGAAGAACCCCTAAAGAGACGCAAAGGCAGGCCGGGGAGGTTGGAGGGAGGGCTGGAGCTCTTTGACAAGTCAAACATGCGCTAACGCCCTCGTAAGATAGTCACTTTCAACATGGCCGACGAGCACACGGACCCTTTCTGACCCTCGCCAAAGGAGAACAGCCTCCGGGGGGATGGTCGTCGAGGCAAACGAAATATTTGATTCCTCTCTTTTTTTCCCCGTCCTTCCTTTCTCTCTCTTCTTTCTCTCTCTCTCTTCTCCATGTCGACCCTGTGTCTTTCCGGGACGCGCGGCTCGATTTTCGTTTAATTGGCTTCTTTTGGAAGCGTCGGGGCTATGGTACACACGCGGCTGGTCTTCTGGTGGACGCTCGCTGAATGCCCGTCCCGGCAACCACCGCGAGGCGATTTTGATGAGACTTTGACGGCGGATGCCACGGCATCGGCGCTGTTTTGTTTCACTCCTGGCCGCGGGAAATTCGTTTCCTCGTTGCGATCTAAGGACAGTTCTTCTAATCTCGAAGTCTAGTGCGTTAACACTTTGACTGCCATGTTGGTCATATATGACCGGCAACGGTTTCTCCCGTGACGCCATGGTGGTCATGGGTGACCGGAGCCTTTCAACTTTTTACAATTGTAAAAAACTAAATGAAAATCGAGAGTTAGCGTTTTTGAATATGGCCGATGTATAGAAGATACGTTGAAATAAAATGTGCCCTATCGAACGATTAAAATTTTTTATTAGAACAATAAAGAATAACAAAATGTTAGAATAAATCTTGCATCTAACGGTGCACTTTGTTAAAGCACTACAAACATAAATGCGACGCACCGATACAATCCGGACGATAAGTGGTCACCTTCTTGGTCTTATTTTTAGCAATTTTTCACCCAAATAGTTTGGAAGATGATCAAAGTGAGAGTCAAAGTGATTTTCCAGACAATGAGGAAACAGAGGATGATAATGTGGTTGCCGATGAAACTAGGTATTTTTTGAATCTCCGTAGACGACAGAGGTGCCAAGGATTTTTCTCGGATTCTGAAAGTGATAGTGAACAGGATTCTGAAGACATTGTCACGGCTCTCGATGCAACTGTTTGGCAGCGAATCCGAAAAGGGTCGGCAATCGGAGGACCATCGCTTACTTTCAGAGAAAATGTGTGTTTAATTTTACACGAAATCAGAAATGATGTTGCAAATTATTTTCTTTAGTAAATGAAGAATTTTTTAAGAAAAATCAAAGTTCAATTCATAAGGGGTCAAATGAGCCTCTATAGTAAAATTAGGTATACAATAATGCCGGTTCCTTAAATGCACAAGAATTATATCCCACGGCATTCTTGGACTTCGCTATTATCAAATCCGAGTACAAATAAACGAAACGGGATAAGAAAAGGTCCCGCAGAATATTACGAAAATTAAACCACCCCTAAGAACACACACGATGATTCACTGTCAACAATAATTGCACCCCAAATTCCCAACTGCCAAGAATCCTCATCCATCAGCCACCCCCGCGAATCACTCCAAAACTCGTACATATAACACATCCATTTGCCTAATCGACTAGCCAAGAGAAAAGAAATTTTCGTTCCCTAAACGAAAAAGTGAAGCGACTAGAACGAAAGTGAAATTAACCCTTTGACTACCACGCCGAAATCATATGTTTTGCCCAGGATGCCACGGAATTATTTTTATTATTCAAAGCATACAATGGCAAAATAATAACGAATCGATGTTAGAAGGCAATATTTTTATCAAATGGAGCGTTTCTCTTACTGGTGGTCACGGGTGACCACCGTGGCGCCTTAGTAACGGTTCGACGAAGATTACGGCACGAATTGCAAAAAAAAAGAAGGACGAGCGTACCTGGAACGAAAATTTTGCAGGGAATGTTAGAAAAAAAATTCCAAACTATTTGGGTGAAAAATTGCTAAAAATAAGACCAAGAAGGTGACCACTTATTGTCCGGATTGTATTGGTGCGCCGCATTTATGTTTGGAGTGCTTTAACAAAGTGCACCGTTAGATGCAAGATTTATTCTAACATTTTGTTATTCTTTATTGTTCTAATAAAAAATTTTAATCGTTCGATAGGGCACATTTTATTTCAATGTATCTTCTATACATCGGCCATATTCAAACACGCTAACTCTCGATTTTCATTTAGTTTTTTACAATTGTAAAAAGTTGAAAGACTCCGGTCACCTATGACCACCGTGGCGTCACGGGAGAAACCGTTGCCGGTCATATGTGACCACCATGGCAGTCAAAGTGTTAATTATATCTGTCCTGCGTGAAGATGTGATTCGTACACGTCAAGAACCCGACAATTTGATACCATAAATTGATACCCGATGCAAATTTCCACCCCGAGATCACGAAGATAAGAACCTACTGAAATAACACTCTCTTTTCGTGAAATAAATTATGAATTTTTGCGACACGCTAATTCCGCGGTATCGGAAGACGAATTCGGTCGGGTTACAAATTCGCGAACGGTTGGTTTTTCGCAGCAAGAGAGTTAGGGGGCAATGGCATCCGGACGCTGTCGGCCATCGCGGCCCAACGACGCGTAGCGTCGTTTAATTGG
The DNA here is from genome assembly GCA_002201625.1 of Euglossa dilemma. NCBI lineage: Eukaryota > Metazoa > Arthropoda > Insecta > Hymenoptera > Apidae > Euglossa > Euglossa dilemma. Next base: position 37,186 of record NIJG01000614.1, on the reverse strand, counting down.
ATTTGCAAAGGATTATTAAAAGGCTTATCCTTCGTAGACCGTCTGTTGTTGACTCGCCGAGCTGTTCCCTGGTCGTGAACAATTGTAATGCAAAGTCAGAGCAGTGTATTCCACCTGGTGAATCGCATGCATTAATACGGTAATTAAAAGATCGCTGAATTACAATTGAATTTTATCCCATCTTACAGCCTATCTAAAATTCGAATACATAAAATGCTGCAATTCCGCGAATTCGCGGCATTTGCAAATATTATACAACGCGTATTCCGATCCAATTTCGCGTATAAATATTTCATCGGAACACCAAGTACACCAGGGAAGAGTATAAAGTGTCGGAATATTAATGCGAACAACTGTATTAAAGTCGCGTTTCGCTGCAAGGTTCTCCCCACTCCATCCCCACTCCTCTCTCTCTCTACCCCCACTCTACCTCCACTTCATCCCCACTCTCGCGAAATATATACGCTCTTTACGCGGTAAATCAATTCTGCTCATTATTCCGGCGGTAAAATCATTAATATGGCACCTTAAAACAAGAAGGAAAAAAAAATAAAGGGAAAAGGAAGGTGCGCGCTACGAGAGATATCTCGTATTTTACGTTAAGAGCCGGCTTTACTACCGCGAGGGCATAATGGTTTTGCATTCCGCGTGTGTTCCTTGGTTAAACGTAAATTCGCGGGATAAAGCGGCGAGTTTAATTTTCAATAAGCTTATCGTAACGGTTTTATACCGGCGAGTAAAGAAAGAGTGGAGGTATAAAGGCGAAATTAAAGGAAAAGTGCCGGTGCATGTTTCGCTCGGCGTTGATCGCGCCGGGGAAAAATAATGCTGGTGTATAAAAAAAATAAAGAGAGAGGAAGTGGTAGTGCTCGTTAAACATTTTTCCAGAGGAATTTTTATGTATCTTGGAGAGGAATTATGATCGGTCACGTTATCGCGAGGAAGTTTCCCTGTGACCAGCGAAAAGGAAATGGAAGAGGAAAGTTTGTTTGCCAGGTAACAAGGTAACTTCGTCGATTAATTTTAATCGAATTAATTTTATCTATCGACTAAGAGATTTAATCCATCGTAACGACCTGCGAATTCCGCTTCGTGTACACCTGGGTGTCCATGCTTTCTCGTTCTTATTATTTATAGTTTTATTTATTTAATTGTTCCGTTCGAAAATTTTTAGAAGACTCATATTTAAAAATCGGGAGAGATCGACGAGTGAAAAATATTCTTGAGAAAATATCTCTTCCGCGACTGGCAGGCGAGCGTTGTTATTTAGAAAAGATGTCCTTGAAATCGGATGAAATCGGATGAAATG